>UELV01083160.1:0-14507 GCA_900490015.1 Megastigmus stigmatizans | reverse complement strand
ATATATATATATATATATATATATATCCGCTGTAGGTCTTAATCTTGTTTCGTAATGAAATCGCTTTTTTGATCGTTAACTATCAGTTGCTTTTTTTTTTTCGTTCAGCTGTTTCTCGTTATTACATCGAGCAAATTGTAAACAAATAATCTTTTTGACTACCGATGCTTTATTCATCGATTCTTAGTATCCTAATATCCTTTCATAATACTATATCTCATTAATGACTAACGTTTAAAAAGCATTTTTACTTTTTAATAGTATTGATAATTTCGTAAAAATTGGTGAAAACAATCACCATTGTTTAAAACTCAGTAGGCAGTCAATAGTTCACAATCATCGATGATTGCAAACTTTGCCGATGATTCGATATAAAAACGAAGAGAGAGAGAGAGAGAGAGAAAGAAAAAAAAACGCACTCGCGTCTATACGCACCAACGGCGTCCGCAGTAATCAACTTTGCGCGCGCACGGGCAAAACGTGAAAAAGGAAAAACAAGCTCGTTGGGCTCGTTCACGCGTGGGCGGTCGGCGGCTCGTAGCTCATTGTTTCGACGTTTGCTCGCGCGCGCACACGCGTATATATGTTGTAACATGAGAAAACAAAATTTTAATAAAAGCAAAAAAAAAAAGGCCTGATGCGGAGGACGTTGGTATAAAGCGAGAAAATCGAATACTGCTGAGCGTTTGCAAAAAGCATCGGCGAATTTTCGAAAATTCTTTACTGTCCGTTTGTTTCATGATTTTTGAAGTATGATATTGTTATCGGAATACATATTCGAAAGGAAGAGTTTTTGTATATTGTAATGTTTTATCCTTTGGTTTTTTTTTGTTTTGGAACAAAGAATGGCTCGCGAGGACAATGGCTTTCGTGTTATCACAGAGGAATTTTGTTTATCAATTTTAATTCATCAAAATAAAAACGTTGATTTAATCGGAAAAAAGTAATTCCCCATGTTTCCAAACAAAAACTCCGCTCGCACATCCACAACACTTTGTTATCATCACATGGCCTCACATCGCGCGACAAGCCAAGTTTTCAACAACCAAATCGAATTTATTGAAAAAGCGGTCTCGTAAAGTTTAAGACCCCCCATATCCAATACATATATACACACCCTTTGAGATACCGCGAGAAACGAATAAAAAGCTTTACGGTCGCAAATGTGTCACCGCGCGCCACACGAATCGCTGCACTAAAAGAGAGTATCATCATTTTCACTTCGATTCCCGCAGCAGAGCACCGCACAACCACTCGCGCCAACGACGTTTCCCGCGACAGCCAAGCAATTCGGATAACGTTCTCTCTGGCATTCGTAAGGTATTTTTCTCGCCACGGTCACTCTCCTGCAGCTCGCCTTTTTCCACGCATTATCCACACGCGAGTCGCGCGGCGCAAAAATGTACTCCCCGCTAATCATAAACCGCGCGAGTCGCTCGAACTGCACAACGACGGCCCCTGGAACACTTTAGCCGGTGGTTCGCGGAAGCGTGCGCTGTTGCGTTATATTGTCTTGGCTGTGAAGCATATATAGAACAGCTCACCTGGTGTTTGTGTCTGTGTGTGTGTGCGAATGCTCGCTCGCTCGCGCCCCGGCAGTTTGTTACCCCGGGGGAAAGATATAAAGCCCCGGCCAGCTCTCTCGCCTCTATATTGCCGCTCGCGCTGCACACTCTCTCTCTCTCTCCGGGATGTTTTATAAATGCAGCTTCTCGATAGCAGCAGCAGCTCCGGACTGTGTGTGTGAGAGAGAGAGCGAGTGAAATGTTGGAGCGCGAGAGCACACGGACTATTGAAAAACGACGTTAGAGATAATTCTTAGCTCGACTATGGCTGTCTAGCGCGTTCAGCTGGGACGATAAATTTATCGCTGCCGGAATTATTGCCCACGGCTTTCGCTTGCACTTCCCTCACCGCGACTACAAAGAGATTGTATTTAAGAAATTTTTGCGGCAATGTTTTTTCCACTGTTTTTTCGTTGCACGTTTTATGTATAGTGTGTGTGAATAGACATTGAATTGAATTTAACTTAAATTAAAGGTTTAAGTACTCGGAAAGTATATTATTGAAAGAAATGTCGAAAAGAAATTTGCATCTTATGATAGTATTTATCCGACCAAATCAATATTTTTTCCTTTACAAATTGTATTTTTGCTTATTTTTTTAAAGATCATAGTGTGTAATACATATTTGCATCATTATTACAGTTCTATAGCAATAAAGGTATATACGTCGAGAATATTACATGTTTATCAAATTGAAATCTAGTTATGAGCACGTTCCGTACACTCATTTACATTCCAATAATGGAAATCCGATACAATCGATTATTGAAGAAGCTTTTTGCAAGAGATGCATACAGTTCTGCCGGGAATTTACGTCGGAACTTAAGTGTACTGGTAATTTGATGCAGAATCTGAACGCATTGCAAACAGTCAAGTGGAAAATGTCGCGCATAATTGTATGCATCTACTAACTACGCTCTATACATTCAATGAGAAAAAAAAAAGTTCATTAAAGTAGCCATCTCTTTGTTTCCTTTTCATTCGCACTCGTATTAATCTCTCATGAACAACACTGATTCTTTCAATAGACACTGTTTTTCGATTCGTTCCCCCCCTTGATATCGTAGGTACTTTAACGTTTGAACATCATAAGCTTACTGCTCGATATTTGTTTACTGTGAACAAAATTTGAAAATTATACCTAAATAACATAGATCCAAAAAGATGTATAGCTAGTTCCAGTATGCCGCAAAAAAAAACATAGAAGCATGATTCGTAAGCTCGCGGTCACATAAATATATTCCGTTATTTGTGCTTTTAAAAATAGGTCGAGAAAAGTATAAGGACAAAACGAATACCCACTCGCTTTTCTCAATCTCTCTCTCATAAAACCACTTTTACCCGATGGACTTCTTCTACCCAGTCCTCTGCCTGCATCTCATTTTATACCGCAAGAACAATGCCTTATCTTTCGAGTAATATTTTTTGTCCCTCTTTATATACGAGCTTTATATATATACTGCAATTGTACTCGTGCAAGAGGACGAAAGAGGATAGGAGAGGCTCTCGCGCATATACATATATATTCGCCTTTTCTTCCGTCGCGCTATTACGTGCTTACACGAACAGCCAACGTGAAATATTGATGTTTGCGAGCTGTAGTATAATATCGGGGACTTCTTGAATTTTATACGACCTAAGTTTTCCACGACGGCCAGTGAAAATCCTCTAAATTATTTATGATTTTCCAATTTTTGTCCGCCCCCGCGCTTCTATAACTCGTAGTGAGTTTCGCGTGTAAAAACCGCTCGCAGCTACTCGTGTCGGACGAGACTTTGACAGTAACAAATAATACCATTCTTGGTTTTATAGATACACAAGAGCAATGTATTTTCTGCGATGAATGTTTCAGAATTTTTCTTATCAATAATATATATATGTAAAAAGTTCGAATGCAAAGTTTTATTTACCGTTCAAAAACAGAGGCCAAAGCTATTTCAGTTCGTCCTTTTTATTTGGAAAAGAATTTCTTTCTATATATGGTTATGTAAATATACAGTGAGAGTTGCCAACTTACTTACCTTCAGAATTTAGTTTAATACGTGGTTGGCTTCTATTCATTACTCGAATAAGCCCGACACTCTATACAACATGTGTACGCTCGTGCGTGTTCAGATGAATCGAGCCACGGGATTTCCTTTCAATAAAAGTTTCCACCTTGCCGCAGATAAACTGAGCTTACCGCTGGAATTACAGGACCCAAACTAACGCGACTGTACATATGTATGTGTGTACATTGAAACATTTCCGAATTAGGAAGTTTCTGTGTAGAAAATATGAAAATTTTCAAATCCTATTGCGATGTTATACTTTATACGAGCAAACACAGTTTTCCTTTAATTAATTCACGAAAACTTATACAATTTCTTATTAAGCATAATACGATTTACTGCTTCTATTAATTTCCAATCATCGATAAGATCAGTGAGCCAAACTTCCTCGCTCAAATTGCAAATTACAAATTCCTAATCAATACTGCGCTAATTCAACGCTTTGATTAGTTTATACAGTCTAGCATTTCCTAACAGTGCCATCGGGTTCCATCCCAAGTTACATGGCTCATTCGTTCTATCATTGAATTCCGTTCAGTCCGTTTGCCGATGTATCGAGGCTTCTGCATCAGTCATTTATTTTGTAAATTGATTGCCAACGCTCGAGAGAGAAAGAGACCAACAGTCTGAAAAATTGAGGGGATGCAATCGATTGATCAAATATCGAAGAAGAGAATAAAGACGGGCAAAAGCTGGAGCCTCGCTGATAAAACGACTCGATGTAGAGGGAAATATTTGCTGACAATTTACATTATCAGATTTTACGACAAGAGCGAAAATCGAAAAATTCGATTTTTCGGTTATGAAGTATCATTGTCTGAAATGAGCTATGTGTCACATTACTTTGAGTAATTAGCTTAGTTGTTTCAGTGTATATGATTAAGCTGCAATATATCATTTTTATATTTAATTATATTGACAAATACGGAGATCGATGACAAACTTCGGAATTAAAAACAGTAAAGTGTTTTGTACTAATACTCGGTAAACAAAGATACTAATTAGAGTTATAAAATGCAAAAAATTAAGTATTTTTTAATCAAACGCTTGTAAATCATAGTCCACAAATACTTCCAGTCCTTGAGGGCTAAATCGGGAAACGCAAAGGAAGACAAAGGGATATGACAATAAAGACAGAGAGAGAGAGAGAGAGAGAGAGAGAGAGAGAAATGGGGAGAAGACACAACGGGGGATAGACAAAACGAGAGGGCAAATTGAGATCGTGTTCAATAGAGCAAGATTGAGATTGAAGCAGTGATGTGATGTGGCCATGGCTAAAGTCCGATGGCAGTCCTGAGGCCGTCGCGTGACAGTCACAAGGCCTATGAACATATTATCCATAAACGGCACAAATTGCTAGATTCCATAGAACGAGAAAGCCGTTACGCAGCAGCGTACTCTTTATAATTTGTTATAAATTTTAATGTGTCATCAAGACAAATTTCATACGAAGAATTTACAGCAACTTGGAAACGTCAAGATCGGTCCAAGCAATGTAATGAGAAACAAATGAAAATTTAATAATACACAAATACCTTTTACATTTTTGACTCATTTTACCAATCCGATTTGGTGAAATCAGTCGTCAAAGTTAGCGATTTCGATCGAAGATTCGTCAACATTAGGCTGCACAGTTCATTGAATCTTTGTTTCTTGTACTCTTTTAAAAATTCAAATGTATATAATTTTATTTTGCCGACGTGATCAAAAATTATAAGTATGTCCGACATTTTACATCTGTATATAGATGATCTGTATATACAAATCTGTACTTTTCTAAATCACTTACGTAATTTAACAAATCAAATCAAATCATAAGACAGAACTGGTCTTTTATATTTTTAATTACACATTTTCCATTAATACATAAAAAAAATTCCATCGTATGCAAAAAAGCGTCATTGGCTTGCACTACACTTCATTATAATAATGAAACACCGCCCTCATAAGAAAAGCTAAAGTTCCATACTTACAAAAAATAAAGCAAGCTCTAAATGAAAATGAATCCTCACCGATTAATATAGTCTTTACCTCGGTAAATCTTAAAACCCAAGCTTTCGCGCCGAGCGAGCGAAATGTTAAATTTGCTAGAATAAGAAGGAATTTGCATGGAAATTACATTTACATCGCCGCCGCAAACACCATAGACACAGACACATACACACAGAGCCTCCAGCGCGAGATCTAATCGAGCGCTTCGTTGGTCCCGGTGCGTCGGGGATGATTTTTCCTTCTCGCGGCAGCCGCGAAGAAGTCACGAAGTCGGAGGGTAGGAGGGAAGCGCTGAAACATTCATGAAGTCCTTTCTCTCATCCTCCTTACAAGTCTTGGTGGCAGACGAGTTTTTCACCTCGCCAGCAACGGAATGTCGCTGCTGCTGCTACTGCTGCGGCGGCGGCGGCGGCTCAGTCGCATGGAAAAAGAGCCCGAGAGTGGGTTTTTTAGTTCTTCCCTTCATAGGGATTCGACGAGTTTAGTGGCGTACTGCTTGAATTCCGAAAGACTTTCGATAACTGATGCTCCAGATCTTTGTTTCTCGTCACCTCGGTGCTCAATTCCATCAGTATTTCCCTTGAAAAATAGACGAGGAGAGGTGGTGAATTTATTTGCATGAATTAGCTGGAGGGACAAGAGGCTTCTGAGAAATTTCATTTTGAAACTTGAACGCTCATTCTTTTTAGTCATAAGTTTTTCATACGCAAGTTAAAGAGAATTTTGAATTTATTAAAAGTGCAAATTAATTATTAATTTTGTTGGCACTGCAATAATTATCACTTGCCGAAATAATATGAGAATAGCGACATAAAATTTGAAGCATATACAAATTTCTTGAATTATTAAGTTGCTTAAAGAAAGACTCTTGTAGCATTACTATACACAGCTTGAAAGCTTTCACTTGTGCAGAATTCGAGTTTCTTTTCATACAAACTTGATGCAACATTTAATATTGAAAACGCAGTATGTTTTTTAAAGAGTTTCTTACACAACAATTTGTTTTTCAAATATTTTCCGATAACTACATATGTGGTGTACGCGCGCTTAAGACGATAGGCATCGGTACCGAAATATGTGTAGTAGTAATTATGTAAGCGCCTCATGGGTGGGTACACCAAGCTGTGAAATTATTTAACTAAAAAAGTAAAATAAAACCTGTACTTAAGTTACATGAAATGCAGGTGCTTCGATATCATTCTTTGTGCAATTACAGTTTCTCTTGCTATTTCGATTTGATTACGGCACAGGCATTTTCCATTTGTGAAAAGCTTTTCCATTCCAATCGTTCAAAGCACCCGACCTGTATACCATCCACCGAAAAATCATCTAATCCCAGTGCATAAAAATCAAATCGACTACCCAGTACAGCCCGAGGGCCTTCATCTCTCTCAAACCCCCTCCCTATAATACAATATCGATCTCGCGCGGGGGAACGTCAGTCGCACAAGACGCGAAAAGAGACCTTCAATGAAGAAGAAAAAAAAAGGGAAGCACGTATTTACTGCACACATGCACACATCGCTCGGTTCAATTTGTCGAAAAGGTCGTGTACCTCAGCTTCGTCTCCATGGATCCGAGTGCAGCCTCGAGGCTTCGACTCTCGGTCTCGTACAACGACATATACTTCTCCTCGGCGTATTTCAGTCTTAATATTGCATCGTTTTTCTCGCTCTCCAGCTTGTCCACCTTCTTTCTCAGCTGCAGCATCTCCTCGTCCTTGGATTTTTCACACTGCACCGATTCCACCTCCGCCTCATCCGTCCCATTCGTTAAGGTACTACTGTTCGAGTCGGACTCGTCCTCGTCGGTGTTAACCTCACGCTCAACGATGCAGACGTCTGTCACCGCCTGTGGGCTTTCCTTTTCCTTGCTGCTCTCCTGCTGCTGCTCCTGCTGCTGCTCCTGCTGCTGCTCCTGCTGCTGTTGCTGCAGTTGCTGTTCCTGCTGCTGCTGGTGTTGCTGTTGCTGTTACAGGCGAATTTTATTTTACACGGATTTATGTATCGACATAGCTTTGATTTCTTTTTATTCCACGACGGTTGGATAGCGCGCGAAGATTAAAGGGGATCTTGCGCGATTGATGTGGAATGTGTAGAGAGATGAGGAGGGAAGGAGGATCGATCCGTTTTGCCGAGAGAGAGAGAGAGATCGAGATTGGAAATTAGTAATTGGATAGGTGGTGTTACGTCAGAATCAAATGCGAGGGCGGAGGATTCTCGGTGATGGGCTCAGGGGTGGATGTGAAATTATCCTTTGGTACTAATGGATTAGACGTCTGACGTCTGTACATGGATGAAGCGAGGGGGACACGGAAGCGTATCATAAATTTAATTTTTTATCAAGCGAATTGTGACGGTACAATTCAATCGTTAGTACAAAATTCAAGTGACTATAAAATAGCTGTCTTAGTTTTCTTAGTATTAAAACTTTTGTAAATTTTTATTACTAATCAGTAAACTTTCATAACATATAATTTGACCTCTAATAGTTTAATGATACAGTACCAGGTGCGATAGCTGTTCCATCGTAGAATTTTTATTTTCCTCATTGTCTGCATTGTCCTCAAGCTCTTCTATATCAGTTGTATGCGTGGAAGAGTCCCGTTTTGATGTTTTGGTATTATCGACCAGCTCGATCGTCGGCAGGTTCTCGTAATTAATTGTGCGGAAATCCGTCTCGCTCTGCAGATTCTCCTCGTTTAATTTTTCTTGGGGTTCCTTCCTTAACTGCAAGTGGAATAAACAACTGTATTCGATTGATTCAACTAAGCCACAGTTACGGGAACGTTTGCAATGAACACGCATATATTGATAATTCAAAAACAGTCGTTACGATAAAAGGAAATGATGAAACATAGTTGAAATTATTTTAAAACGTTTTTTTTGTTTTCTACCGTAATCAAGAAAAAGTATGTGATATTTTATACCAATAGAAAGAGACAAATTGAACTCCCACTTTTATGCAACACAACACACTCGTGTATCGAAAATTCAATCTACAAATTGCATTATTATAATGATCCATCAAGTACAACAGTCACGTATCGCTTCGCAAAACTCGACGCCCACATCGGCACGGAACCCGAGCAGCACAGCACCACATAATCTAAAAAAACGAAGCAGCTCGATCGAACTGGCACTCCTGTCAACACACTCACACACACACACACACACACACACACACACGCACATACACTCACCAAATCATTGATTTTAGCGAATTCCTCAAAGTTCTGCATCATCCTCTTGGCAGTTAAGTGGCTAAGCTCGGCGATGCTCGGATTCCCCATGAACGCCAGGCAGTCGGTGTTCAAGTCGAGCAACTTTGGCAACTTGCAGATGCTCGAGGAGCAGTATTCCACGTCATCCTCGCTGACGCTCAGATTATTACGTTCCGCATGATGTCCTTCTTCCAGCTGCTGTTGTTGATGCCTGTCATCGCGACCATCATCACTCGCAGCAACGTCACTAGACTCGTTCTCGGACCTGTTCGATTTTGCAGCGTCGCTATCCTGCATTGGTGGCTCACTCGGTTCCAAATTAATATACAGCTTCGCTGCGGTACACGCGTCAGCGATGTCTGCGTATGCGTGAATGTTTTAGATTACTCGTATAGATTGAGAAATGATGTGTAAAGATAGAATATATTACTAATCGTATTGATATATAGATCTTCTGTGTGAAATATGTGATCTTTCAATATTACGCCCGAAAAAACTTACTGCGTATTATTTTTTGCGATGGAATGTGCACTATATCTTGGTCAGTTGACTGAACGAATATCGTAGTCGATTTTACTTTGAAGTCATCCTCTGGACTAGTGGTGAGTGATAAGGCACTCGCGCCTTCAAAAGTTGAAACTCCGTGACCCATTTTGTATAACCTCCAATTTCACACTTATGCAATTTCGCGAACTTTTAAAGTGAATTTTCTGTATTTATTTAATTTAAATTTATGATCAAAGTTATTTAGACGATTAATTTTGTTAATCAGCATTATGGATTGATTAAATTCCAAAAGTTATCACATTGTAATTTTTCATTGACATCTCGTTAGTCCGAAAGGAGAATCTAAAAACAAATGAAATTTACTGATGCGTCATATCAAACAATATTCACAGCTTAGAAAAAAAAGGAATAAAGAAATGTATAGAACAAAGTATATATACGGGATGTTAGTTTTTTTTACTGCTTTTGATTCTTGTGCAAATATAACACGCCGGTTGACGACTGACCATCCGCGTGTTTCCCTATACAGATTTCACTGAGAACTTTGAACGCGAGGTGCAAAGATGCCGATTCCGCATCTTTGCGCATTCGCGAGGCGAATTGGAGCTTTGGTGGCGCTACACGACCCGCCTCCGACGTGTATTTTGAGATCTTGGATGGAACCGGGTATCATATCACCAACTCCGTTATAATAAAATTTAAATCGTCCTCAAACTTCTAATTCATTTGTAAATTAAAATCAATAAAAATAAAAGAGCCGAGGAAGCGATAAATCGGAGATTAAACGACGTTTAACGTCGATCCTTATTAATAATACTTTTATCTGTCTATTACCGAAAGGAAAAAAAAGAGTAGTTGAGATACGATGTAGATTCCTTTATTATTTTCCGGTACTTTTATTCGCAAGACTTATAGCCGCTTTACGAAGACATTTTTCTTAAGGTATATTCCTTCTTAGCGACCGGCAAAAGTTATGTCGGCGTCTTATCGTCATATTTTCGTCTGCTGCAGTTGGGTATACTCGTTCCACGCTCTACCATATATATATTCGACTTATTTTAGATTTAATTTCCAGCTTCCTTCATTACCATTTAAGTATAGATACACATTTAATGCTGCCACATTACCTTGCCTTTTCAAATTTGTTATAATATATAGTCCCGGTTATTACGGACCTTATTAACGGGAAGCCGGAGAGGCATAGTTACATGCGATTACAGTTTCATACTTTTTTCGTTCAATTTTTAATATTTTAACATTTTTCGAGTTGAGCCCAATTCTTTTTGCAATGTTCTCTTGATAGAAAATGAAAGTTAATTATACTTGTTCAGTTTGCACATAATTACATAGAAATGCATTCTTCATTATTTTTAATTCATTTTACCCATTCACAATTGAGTAAAAACAAAAATGAATTAATAAGAAAATATCAAGCCTGGCGGTGTTTACTGCGCCTATATAGATCACCCAAGCATCGATCATCCTCGCGCGAAAAGCAGTGTTAATCCCCAACGTTTTTCGCTCGACAAGCGCTGTGCTCAGCCCAATTATAAAGCGCATCACACGTATTATATAAAGGCTCGCGAAAAAAAAATGCTCCACTGCTGCGTCAGGCCGTTTTATCATCATAAAGAACCGGAGGGAAAATCGCACTCGCTGGAATCGCGGAGCAGAAGCTATTACATCCCCAGCGAAAAGAAGGAGTGAGAGCAAATGAGAGAAAGAGAGAGAGAGAGAGAGCGAAAGATATTGCGAAACAAAGCTAGCTCGCAACGCTAAATGTGTATAACAGCCGTGGTACAAAGCCCTTTCGGCATGCGGCTCCCTATATACCGTCAAACGGCCGCCCGACCCAGAGTTGCGTGATTTAATTTCTCTGCAACTTGCGCGCGAGTGCTATGAGAGATGTACGCCGAGAGCTTGCAGCTTCATTTTGCAGCCGCCGTCGCTCAATGCTGCGTGGTGCAGGGACTCTTTCCAAAGTTGCAGGAGTCGGAATTGCAATTGCACTTCCGGAAAAAGTGTGCAGGAATTGTTTGTGAAAATACCCTTTGATAAGTGTGATTCCATCCTCTGCCTGTTTATGGACCTTTGGTTTTCACGCATTTTAGCGTCGATCTTGTTGTGCCCAAGACTTTCGCTGCAATGTTAAAGGTTTTTTTTAATTTTTTTTAGCAATTTTGCTACCTCGTGGAGGTTTATTTATGCTACAGAAATCAAGATACAATTTTTACAAAATTTTACATTACAGAATGTGCCGCTGTATACATTTTGCTCACGATGTTAGATTTTTAGGTTACAATTTTTCAAGAAGGACTGTTTGATTTGGGAGAGCAGGTTCTTGATTTTTTCCTTCTTCAGGTGTAGGTAGAGTAACAATGTTCGTTGATTTGTTGTACTTTAAAATTATTTCAGTATTATTTGTAATCGTTGGTGTTTCTATATAATCATTATAAAAGTCTTGATTAACGTTTGAATTTTCTTGTGTTCTGTTTACATTTACTCAGTTGAGTATGCCTTGAGATAGGGTATTATTAGCGGCTGAATTTTTGGACAATAGTTGGCTATGTGACCTTCCATTTTGCACGAGAAACATTTTATTATAATGTCTGTGGTAGTATAAATGTAGTACGTGACATCTTCGTAGTTTATTTTCATAAATGATATATATATATACGTCAATGCAAATTTCGCGGTTTTCTCCCCATATGGCGCAACAGCGTCGCCTTGCGGAGGAATAGCCCTCATTGTGGTAATATTTCGACATCGCTTGGATTAGTTGGATTTATGTATGTTTGCCCTCTTGAACTAGTAACATACCCGTATCCTTCTTTACTAATTGATGCTTTTAAAGTTATGATGGGTGCACTACCTTTGATATTTAGCGTGTCAAATTCGTTTTCCATTATGTAGTGTGGAATAAAAGGAACTACATTCGAAATTACCACTTTTTGTTGTTTTGAAATTAAAGGTCGAATTGTCACTTTTTTTCTTATTTATTTCTATAAATTCATATTTATCTGTAATTTCGGCTGCTAAATCTCTATTAGATACATAGATGCTTACTCGATTGTTGGACATTCTTGTAGAGGCAACTATATTTTTTGGTTGTACAATATCTCTTACGGCACATGTATAATCGGTCAGTGTTAATCCTTCAATGCAATCTAGAACTATTCTTTGATCTCTCTTGGGGAATCGATCACTTTGAGCGACAGCTGAAAAGGTGGCACTTTTGGGACTTTTCATTGTTGAAATGGCACTTTGACTTAAACTGGAATTTTCACTAACAATTTCACTTGTTGAAGGATGACTGTTGGATAGAAAAACCATCTTGCAAGTAACTTAAATTACTTAAATTTAATTATTTGTGCAATTAACACACGATAATACGATGAAAATTGGGGCAAAACCCCGTCTGGGAAACACTTTATATACAAAGAAACCACTATAGGCGGAGCGTTTGGAGACACGCGTTGAGTCTGTGAAGACACTTAACTGAATCCCGTTAAAGGTTTTAATAAAGTTTCCCGATTTCTATTATAGGTACAGGAGCTTGAAAAGTGCGCCTAGCGGTGGGATTCTTTGCATGCGCGATGAGTTGCAATTGTTGAGATAGTAACTGCATGATTATACATTTTCAATTATACATTTTTAATAAAGGATGTTTATTTCAATAAAATCTATATTGACACTGTCGCTCATTAAATAAATATACAAAATTTTGTTTGTTTCAGGTAAGTCAAAGGACATCTACATATATATCAAAAGCAAATATTTACTCGCTGTGAGCGATGGCAGACGGTAACGCAGAGACTTTTGTTTATTTAAATTAAGCGAAATTGCGTCACAATCAAATAAATCACGAGCCACTTTAAAGTTCGGAGACAAATAATTGAATTATCATTGCAAACTTTCGAGTTACTGCACGTCAACTTCTTATCGCTACTCGAAAATTATACATTTAATTATAAGGTATATAACATTTCGCGCAAACTCAACTGGCCGCAAAACAATTACAATAATTAAGAACGAAACAAACATTATCGCTGCAGTATAATGTAGAGTGGCGGGGACCGCGACAAAGGTTCAAAACTTTCATTACCGCGCGAACTATAAGCCGGTATAAAGGCGCAAAAAAAAAAGACAAAGAATCGAGGACAGGCCGCCTATCGAGATATATCAAGAGAGATACGAGCGCGCGACGCCCAAGAGCTGCGAATGCATAATTGATATTAAAGTTTCACAATGGATGGTCCCGAGTCGCGAGGTTCGCGCGCATCTCATGGAATATTGTGTGCAGAGTCCCCTTCTCGCGAATATATCCGTGTATTATATGCTCTGCTTGAACGATCGCTTAGAGAAGTCTTATACACAGACACGCACAGACGTGCGCGCGCGCTTCTAACTTCTTGGTGAGTTTCGCGCACTTTCCTATAATATGCGGATCCCCTTTTCTTTAACTTCGGCACGTCTTAGAGTTCGTGTGCAGTGCGGGATATATGTCTGGAGCTATGAGCGAGAGTCTACTTGTACCAGTTGAGAGAAAAGGCGCGGATTACTTTTTCTTGCTCGTATATATAAGAATCTGCTGTGCGACCCTTTGGTGATAAAGAAAAATCGGAAGATGTTGGAGGATTGGATTATGATTTTTAAGACTTTTGCGATTACCTCTTTTCAAGTTATGGAAACGTGCGATAAAAATTATGGTTTTGTCGTACGTGCATATATTTAGGAATAATTCTCAATCGATTCATTATCTGCATTGACTATTAACCTTTAAAGGGCCGGGTTTTGAGGTTTCGAAACCTCCTTTGAAAGTGCCCAAATTCATGTCTTGTATCACCCATCAACAATGTACAATGTTCCTATCATGGACCGAGCCGATATATCGGCTCTCCGGCCCTGGAGGGTCATGAAAAATTTTTAGTTCGGTAAAATAGGAATAAAATCATATTCTCAGGTTTCGAGATGTGCTGCATCCAAATCTGGAGTCTGATCGGTCATAACTGCTCATAATCACGGTCATTCGAGGTCAAACAAGGTCACTTCAAGGTCAAATGCAGAAAGTATCATATATATTCGAACAAAAATTATATCTAAGAGTATCCCGAGGTGCTACATCTGAATCTGACACTTGTTTGATTGTGAATAGACATAATTATACTC
>UELV01083158.1:39400-60558 GCA_900490015.1 Megastigmus stigmatizans | reverse complement strand
TATATATATATACTGTATACCGAAGCGGGCAACGATCTTTAATTTGCTTTTTTATCGCCGTCATTCCATAACACGAGATCTCGGTGTGCTTGGCGCTCGCGAAGAAACGCGCAACGATCCGGACAATAGGCGTCCGGCAATTTGTCTCGCGCGCCTTCGCAGTGTATACTGCGCCGATTTATATATAACCCGCGCTGGGTGAGTTCGATACGCGTGCAGTATACGAGGGACAATTGTTTCGCGACACACCGGTGGAGGCGCGAGTAAGCGATTTCACAATGGTTGGACTGGGTGACACGCGAACGGGATGAGCTACGCGAGTGGGAAGAAAGTTGGAAAAATTGTGGGAAATGCGTGGCGTGATTTTCCACGAAGCGAGGATTTTATTATTTTATGATTAATGGATTAAATATATACGTTTTTATTGCGCAGATTATGTGTACGTTTTATTTTACAAGTCAATTCTTTAATTGAATTTCACTCGTAATAGGAAAAGCGGAGATGTTCGGGTTGTAAAAGCTGAGATGAGGTGCATAAATTCATGTTTATAAGGAATAGCTGCAAAATTAAGCTTTATAGCATTGGAAAAAAGCAAGGCTCAATTTATTACGGCCATTCGAAATGAAATGAAATATAGATATGACAATAAATAACATTCCTTTAATGCAAATTTAAGCTCATTGGATAATACAGATTTATACATTGTATAAGTTACGTATAAACATCTTTATAAATACGAAAAAGTTTTTAGTAACAATTTGTATTAGCATCGAAGGAATGAGAGAAAGATACTGAGAAAGTGGTCGTAAAGGGGAATGCAAATGATGTTAGATGACTGCGACATAAATATCCAGGCGCGTCGTCTAGTCGTCGTTCGAACATCCTGCATCAATTTAAATGCATGGCTTTCGTCGCGATCGCCGGCAGAGGTCGAAGTGCAATTTGTCGTGTGTAGACCGGAATTTCGTGTATAGATAAATATGCTAAATGCCGTCTAAGTATCGCTGGATAGAAAATAGCTACTTTCACTGAAACTTTTTAAATAGCGTCAACTATGTGATATTTTAGAATATTGTGACTTATCTGATTTGATATGAAAAGTTTATTTATGTCCTGTGAATCTGCGTCATTACGAAAATTTACACTTTCTTTATCTTAGTAGTTATATCTTTAAATAATATTTTCCACACTTTCATTCACTTTTATATCATTAGTAGATTGTACTTGCAACTTTACTTAATTACCAGTGCGAAAGACATTTTTGCAATTGCGCTTATTTTAATTAATGCCGTAGAAACTGATAAATTTTCCCATTCTTTCATTTGCCATCGGGATCTCGAATATCACTCGGCAGAAAGGCAGGCACACCAACACACAAGCACAGACAGCATTTCTAATCGAATTCCTCATTAGCATATAAAGAAACCGGCGAAGGTAAAAGGCCTTAGAAGTCGGAAGAAAGTTTTCTCCTCCGTTATCCCGCCAATGTCACCGCGCGCGTACACTTCGTTATCTCCTGCATCCAAACGACCGATGAATGCAGCCGCAGTCCCACAAATGCCAGAACGTGCAGTGTTCCTCGTTTTGCGAGAGAAGCGAAGGACGTTCCAGTACGAAAGTGGAATAAGAACGCTCGTTAAAGGCAAAATAAGAGCTTCGGCTTTAGCACCGGATGATGTATCGTCAATCGTAGTAGTTGGCAGTCGCTGCGGGGGACGTGAGAGAGAGAGAAAGAATGAAAGACGGGACGTGCTATCGTAAAGAGAAATGCACGCGTGTATATCTATAAACTTTCTCGCTTCTCAATCTAATCTAAAGCTTTATTTTTGCGCGAATAATTGAAGGTATTGGCTATAGCTCTTGGCCAAAATTAATCAAAGTCCGTTTTTCCGCAAGATTAATGATCGCGCGACTCGGACTGTCAATTACTAGTGTTTTGGAAAGATGGACGCTGGGGATAATCGCGTTAGCCAACACCTCAATTATTTGCGCACGACCAGAGTGTCGATCGGCATCGATAATAGGAAAGTTACGTGGATTTTAGAATGCGCTAGAGACGATACTTTCCCTAAGCTGCTGCGTAACAAGATATCGAACTACTGTTTTCGATATCGAACGATGAGAGCTATTTATTATCGTTAATCGGTGTGATTTTGATACTTGAGTAATATGTTAATAACAGTCGTAAACGCGTGTGATTAAATAGCTGAATATATTATATTTGTAGGAAATTCCAATGCGGAAGAGTTTCGAGGAAAGAATTTTTTTAATGTGATACATGCAGATATTTTACAAGGATTTCGGGAAAAGTGTGAATAAAGTAATCGCTCCTGAATATTAAGCTGGATATGGTATTATATCATCTGAATAACTTGCGAGATGTCTATATATGATCTCCAAAACAAACAAACATTCCTCAATCTCCAAACTCCAAATTGCCCAATCTTACTCGCGCTCGCATAAGTCAGTTGATCGCGACGAATCGAACAGCGTGCACCTCTTCTTCGCAGGCTGCTGCGGCACGCGAATCTCCAATCGGCAGTTCGACATTTCGCAACGCACGAGCAACTTTCAGGCGGCTGTCTCTTCCACGACAAATTGATCGTTATGGCATTGCGACGATCGTTTCGCGACATCCGCCCCTACAACACGATAATTTCCCTTTTCGATCGCAATGTTTTGTCACTTGCACAAATATTGTAATACGTATATGAACTCGTTGTAATGGCGCAAGCGAAGAATATGATAGACGCGAACAGTTTTTGTATGGGTTGGAGTTTTATGTTTCAAGAAACTCTAGCGCAAGGAAGATAATATACGAACGAGTGCCAATGTCTCGAGAAGAGCTGCTAGAGACTGTTATTCGGCGCAACATTGCGCAAAGGAGACCGCGCATATGTATACACGCGTTTCGTATGTAGTCATTCCGTTGTTTCGTAATTAGAAAAAAAAACGAAGAAGAGGAGAGAAAAATTAATGACTCGGCTCGTCTTATACGGTGAGAGGAGAACAGCGGCGCGCGCGCAGCTCGTGTGCACTTTATGTATTTGTATGCAGGAGAGAGAAGTGTAATTGTCGGGAGGATGTCAACTTATTAAATTTAATCGCTCGTATAAGTGTTCATACATTTTTGTCACCGTGTGTAATATGCACGCGACACGCGAGCGTTGCGAAAATACTAAATGCCTCGGCCGTCATACGCTACAGGTATATATTTCGTTCGTTGTCAAAATACGGTAGCACTTTTTGTTGCGAGCAAGTGTTTTTCTTTTATACACATTTTGTGATTTTCTTCGGTTTTTTTTCTTTGCGTCATCTGTTGAGATGCAACATCTTCGCAGTCTTAAAATCCTACGGCGACTTCGAAATTGCGCAAGGCTGTTGGCTCGTTTCCAAAATCATCCACACCAGGCTCGAAATTCCTTAATTTTACTCCCGCTTTCGGGCGAGTCTAAAAATAAATGCTCCGCATTCCATCGATCATACTGTCACCTAAGCTCTCCGCATATATCAAGCGCGGCTCGACAACAAATCAACTATAGCGAGCTAATTAAGTCTTAAAGCCACGTCGTTTCGGTAAACCTCTCGCGGCCTAAAAGAAACCGCCGCTTATACGTATATCACACCAAGCGGTCTCAGCACCTAATTATCCAGGTATCTATAACAGCGGCGGCGCACGAACTTGCGGGGGAGTTAAAAGCGATCGTTACAAATCGCGCTAGAGTTCCTATAGGAAGCGATGCATATACGAGGCACGAAACCACCGCCGCCGACATGGCAGACAGTAAGAGAGAGAGAGAGAGAGAGAGAGAGAGACAAGGGAACGGGATCGTCTCGACTTTGCCATTTTCGTCGATTCGAGCTAAATGTTAGCTGTGTGGCTGTGCACTGCACGCAGTCTGCGAAAGGCTCTCTTGAAACACACCAGCTGACATAAGCTCGACACCAGGGATACCGCGGAGAACTAGTTCGAGTTGATCTTAGCCGCGCGCTTGTATAGTTGTTGGGTAGAGAGTTGGTTCTTAAGGTGTGCGATGAGGTGACGAGTTGGAAGAAGAATTGCTTTTTAATTTTACACGATGTTGCGATTTCGTTGGAGGAGTCCAGAGCCATTCGTTTGGCGTAATGAACTGTGAACGATCATATAATGCTTTTGCGAAATGGACACACGATTCATCTCTTTTTTTTTATTCGCAATTTTGAACGATGCGAACGAATTGTATTCGGTTAAGATGTACGATATTCATGAGTATGTCATTCACTTTAGAAAATGCTATATTTAAACTATTCATCGCTCAAGAATGATTTCAATTACATAAATCTACAAATTAACATATTTCTCCCAAACGAAAGCTTACAATCTTTGGTAGAGGAAAAGTATTCAACGGTAAATTAAGTAATTAAAATACAGTACCAAGTAATCCGGCATTCCACCCCGAACAGTCAATTTCTAATTTCGTCATGCATCTCAACGCGCAAACATCTCGATATATCCTAGTACAAAACGGCTTCTCTGCACCCGTGGAATTTTAAAGCACTCGGAGAATTTTCGCGAGTACTTTATAGACGCAGGCACGGACTCTCGCCGCTCAACCCCAAAAGCACGCGGATGTTCAACTCCAAATGGGCGCAGCGCTCCAACGCATGAACTGGCTTATAGTCGCGCAATGACCAAATTCGCGCCGAGGTACAGAAACACGAAGCGCGTGAGTCGAAAACCAATGTAAGTACACTGACAACGTAATTGCGCGGAGTCAAGCGGGCGAGAGCTTCGCGCGTTTCCTCATTGATTACGCGGCTTCAGCGATGCGCGGCTTGAATTTGAAATATCCATATGATTGTTTCGTATAGGGTGGAGTTTTAGGATCAAAGAGCTCGTGTTATTCGAAACCGGTTGTTTTCACCTTATAGCGAATATATATGGTAATGGATATATCTAGAAATTCTAGGTGTCGGGGGATAAATAAGACTGAAATAATTAGTTTATAAACTAAGTACAGTTGGACGATAGAATCTCGTCGAGGTTGGCTTAACACATGCCCAAGCGACATGGATATCAATTGATTTTCTTTCTCGCGCGCGTACGCGTGTAAATGGCTTAATTAACAATTTTTCTTATTCCGGTCAAGAATGCGTAAATCAATGTAATTAGAGGAGAAATCGCGGTACACGACACTTTTCTTATACCGTATTTATATACATCAGTGTAAAAATAGTCAAAATTTATCGGGGATAAAACCAATTTTGCCATATGTAATAGCCACCGTCGCAATTTTCGTCAGCTATTTACGTTTCGAGTAGGACAGACTCATTGCAAAAGAATAGAGAAGCCATTAGTACAGTTTGCGTTTATCCGCTCGCTGCGATCAATCATCAACGTGCTATTTGTTTTGAATTAACGTCCCAAACTGATAAGAGCCGAGAACAAGCGTACTTGCTCAATAGAAAATGCGTAGAATTAGACGAATCGGCGTAGCTCGCACTTTTGACTCGCAGCGGCACTGATCTCGATCAAAACAGTCGCGCACCGAACAACTTATATTTCGCATAGTTTCGGGGCCTTGCGTTATCTGGAGCGATCGTTGCGTACCATGCATTATATTGTGTGATCGATCTCCTGTAATTTCTGAATAATGAATAATTGATTTGCGCTATGGTTGTTGACTGCGCACCTTTTCGTGAAAATCTTGTTTTTTTTTTCTTTTACGAGAATCGGCATTGTGCAAGGTGCGGTTTTTTTTTTAAGACCACGGGTTTTATTGGAGATTGCGCCGATTTCTTACCCGCGCGCGCAACAAAATAATTCAGCTTAATTTTGCAATAAAAGATCGCTATATACATTGCACAAATCAAATTTTTCTCTATAATAGTACGATTGGAAAAAATCCCGTATAAGAATCTCGTTCATAAAATAAAAGTCATATATCGCCAGTGTAAAGTGTCCGAGCCCACACGTGATCGGTCAGTGTTATACTTCGGCATAATCAATCATTGTTTACCGCGTGGCTTGCGGTCCACCCATATATATGTACACACATGTATATGTACACAGTACGTGCATGACAGTAAAATCGTGTGGACACTTATGGGTCGAAGTCGCAAGTGCACGAGTAGCCGCGCGAATACGATACGACTGTGGCCGCGGTCTAACCTCTTATACGACTATATCACCCACTATACTCCGGATTTACACATTGCGCCAGGCCTATATGAGAGACAGATACACATGGAGTGTCTGACAGGAACAAAAGAAGGACAGGATATAATGGAATGCGGGCGGGTTTTGAAATGCTAAAAAAAATGATAGCCGCACGGCTCGCATTGCTCTATTATTTGTTTAAGCTATGTATCGATTGATTTATTGTTGCGGAGAGCGCTTTTGCGCGAATTTCACCGATTCTCGCGCGTACCTCGAAATTGCAGAATATCTTTAACGCTAAAGTCCGCATCCTAAAAGGCATACAAAAAAAAATGCGCATGAAAACAATACGTAGCACACGCACTCTCAACGAAGTTTGCAAACGATCTCGCAATATATCGACGGCGCAACAACAATTGCGTAAAATAAATTTCCCCGCGGCAGGCATCGTAAAACACGTTTACAATCGCTGAAACACGTATATATATTCCCGGTGTGCGAGCCGAGGAAGTTCATATATATAATCGAGAGCGAGGAGACGCATTGGACGCGCTGTGCCATCAATTATTTCATTCCTTGTAGCTTTCATAGACCACCGCCGCTCGAGTCGCGACCGTTTTTGGATATAATTACACAGTGATAGAGGGAGAGAGGGAGAGAGAGAGAGAGAGAGAGAGAGAGAGAGAACGCCGAGACGACTTATTAGCCGTTGCGCTCGCGGCGAAAAGAGATTTCAAGTTCAGGGATCGCGCGCGTAGCGGCGAGAGAGTTAACTCTCAATCCGCGAAAACGAGGCGAAGCGCGCGGCTTTCCGATTCTAATTGGCGTATAGAACGCGGCGGCACTATACACAACAGCTGCGAGGCATCGGCTCTTCTGCCCATTCGTGAAATTCCTTCCCGATCTCAATTGCGCACTATTCACTCGCTTGAGTTCTAGTATTATGGAGAAATTGCATTCTTAGTCGTTGTGCGGAGGTTTTCTTTTACGTTCCAATAGTTTTTTAATGATTGTTTTGAAAATGAAAGTGTATGATTATAATGAAACCTAATGCATAGCTTCTCTCTCTTTTTTTACGATGATGTATAGTTTTAATAATCACTCATAGTGAATGAATTTTTGATTTATTTATATGCATGTCTTTCTATTGCCATCGGCTAAATGTTCAGGTAGTTATACCGACTACCAAATCGACTGTACAGGAGATAAAATACGAGAAAAAAAAAGGAATGATCCTTTTAACTCTATCGTTTTATTTCAATTAATAGATAATCATCCGTGCTTTAATATTATCAATCCATTTTTGCGATCCAGCTAAAAAGCCGTGCGCCGCAATAAAAAGTTCGTTAACACAGCCAATAAAAAGCCGAAGAAACGAGCATCCATAGCTTTCCGACTTTACACTCATTGAACCTGATCGCGGCACTCGATTCTTTTTTCCTCGTCCACCACCGCGAGAACACAAAGTGGACATCCTCGTGTACACTGTTACGATTTCGTCTCGGCGATCTCGTTAAAGCTCATTTAACGATCGGCTCGTGCAGGTGCAGCGTCTCTTTCTCTCTCTCTCTGTCAAGGCAGTATAGACACGCTGATAAACTAGAAATACGAGTTTCCAATGTGTAGACCGCGTGGATAAGACGGGGGATTACACGCGATATTGGAATCGAATATCGAGTGTCTATGGGTGGAGAATATTTTATAAGTATACGGGCGGCTCGTGCCGCAAGCCAGTGGCAACTTGATTTATACGAGCGATAAACGAACGATAAGAGCTGAGCGCGCGTGCGCGAGTCCCCTCCACCTATCTTGTAATGATAATTTTATAATGCGAATTTCTAGTGTGTTTTGAATTTTCTGGTTTTTGTTTTGGGTTATCGGTGTTTGGGTACTGCATTTGAGAGAGTCTCGGTTTCGAGTTTATTGGTGCGAGTATAAACATCGACGTTGCCTGAAAGCTTTCTCTGATTTTCGAATAAATTCTGTATAGGAATACATTGAAGATCGAATTTACTTTCATGTTTTTTGTAGACAAGTTGTAATTCATGGCCAATGTTGCAGTCGAATAAAACGTTTTAGGACGGTCTGGAGTATTATACAAAAGTAATTTAATTTATTTCAGTAAGAAAACCTTTTATGACAGGTAATATTGCAGTACTCGGTTCCGTTCTGATGGAAAGCGGAGGCTCACAATGTTAATGTAACCATGAAAATTAATGCTGAATTTGATACTCTTATAAAAATGTTTAATTAAAGACACCTCGAGAGCACACGTACAATCCTCTTGCTTACAATAAAACAATATTTTTATACAACTTAAACGATCCTACGCATTTTATATGGAAAGAAAAAAACCTTAATTTTATTAACGAATAAGTGCAACAGCATCTACTTTTAAAACTTGTTTTGTCAATCTTTTAGTATACACCATACATCTTGCCATTATTACGAGCTCGTTCCATGGTAAAAACGCTCGCTGCAAAGTGCACGAAAAGTGGCAATTAAATAAATCTTAATTATCGTTTCGCGGGCATTCAAAGGTATATTACAAAAATCGATGCGCCGCTTATACGCTAAAACAAAACCACGGGTCTCGCCGTATCTGCTGTACACGCGAAAAAAGAAATATTCCTCGTCGTGGAATATAACGCAATTAAATAAAGCATCCCGTTAACGACAGATGGTGTAAAACAATTTTCGCACTAAAAAAAAAAGTACCAGCGTCAAGATTTATTCCCGCCATTAAAGACACGTTCCACAATGTAGCAAGAGCCGCGTCTCTCTTACACGATTACACTATACTTTGGCGCGCGCGTACAGCTCGTCTATACTGGATGAGAAGGCAAATTCTAATTCTCGCGGTGTGTGTGGTGTGTATCGGCACAAGCCTCGTTCCCCTTTTACACCTCGATTTTTCGCCATGGAATATATTTATCGCTCTCGCCCAAGCGACGCGCTCAATTACAATCGCTCGGGAGAGCATATTGTGACTTACGATCGTTTCTTCGCTGCGCGCACCTAAATCATCCTCTCTCTCTCTCTCTAGGTGACGCGTTACATGTAAAACGCATCTCCGACTGCAGTAGGATGGCTTGCGCAAAAAAGACGCTCGTTAAAAAGTATCCGCGCCGAGCTGCGCGCGAAAAACCCCCGGATAAACATTCGTGCCAAGGCGAATTCGACGCGGTTCGATCTACGAGGCTTGATTTGCATATACATATACCGCTTGTATAGTTTTCTGGAAAATTGCGATTATCTCTGGCGTACCGGTGTTGGAAAAAAAAAACTTATTAGTTTTCGAACGCGGGGGTTTTGCAATAAATGCATTACTTGACGAATGGTTAGTGGTAAGGTCAGGGTTCGGGGCTAATTCTTCGGGATTCTTTTTTTCAATATATTGCATTTTTTTTTGTGTTTGAGATAACGAGCTCTTGTTGTTTCTTAATGAGAAAATCTAAAAATAAACAATATTAACGTTCAGTTTGAAACACTGGGTATTATAATAATGTTTTTACGTTAAAATGCAATCATATTTACGTAACCGCCAGGTCGTTTCTTTACTTTATAATAATTCAATATTTTAAATATTTCATTATAAAATATCGCTTCGAGGAAAGTTTCTTTCGCGGCAGCGAGAATCGAACTTCTTGCCTATAGCCGCATGACATCACTACATTGTTCAGCGGAGCTGCACAGAGCTGTGATAGGGGAAATTCTTAAAGAATCGGGTAACTGGCGAAATCTCTTAGGACATTTAAATTGATTAAAAAGCGCAAAAAGCGTTTCGATTCGATAGAGAATGTTTCAATTATGCTAAGCGCACCAACTTATAAACAGTTAGTATTTAGGAAATGGGTTGGAAATCGATTATCCAAGACTCTGTGCATGTAACCATCCGTTTTCCTTCGTGCACCTTCTTATTTCCATCGACTAATTAATTGGGGGAAAGTGCATATAAAAAGTTCTCTATAGTGTAAAAGAGAAGGTATAGGTGGTAACGTGAAACTATTTCGTACAGACATTGGAGAAAAAAGTTACGGTAAAAAATTTTCCCTTCTTTTTGTTTATCGGCTACAGTGTTATATTGCACCGTCATAGATTTCTTCCTATGGCTTCAGTCCCAAAGTAATCAATGATTTTCCGATAGCTTTTACTTACTTTCAGTTTAATAAGTAAAAGAGTTCGGACCGTGTTCCATTTTTCGTGCATAGAAAAATGATTAGTTCTTAAACTCGAGCATACGAGCCAATCAATACAAAAGCAGAAAGTGATATTAATGCCTTATTATTCAATAAGTATTTTACATCTTGCGCAAACAAATTTTCTTTAATCATTCTTCTACATGAGCAACGTATGGTATAGCGTAGCAGTGTTGAAAAAATTTCAAGCATTCCTATCATGCATGATGATATACGCTTGTTAAATGAAAGTTAGAATTACGATTCGGCTTAGATACGTAGTCGCTTATATAATTTAGAAAAAAAAAAACGTTATTAATGATAAAGAAGTGTAACATTGTTGCGCAAGCAACTTTTCGAAGTCTGCAGCCTTTTTTCAGTTCAGCAATCACCAATTTCCATTCACCGCAACGCCGTATGAATTTTCCAACGCCATTTTTAGAATATACATCGATACAATGCACTATATAGAAAGATTCTATTGTATTAGTGTAACATATTAATATTAGTGGGTGTCCCGTATATACGATTGCATCTACTACACCGCTTCACGTCAGAGCTCGCGATCACGCAATTGATAAGCGCGGAGTCATATATTTTAACGTTCGATTAAATTTGATTGTAAGCAAGCACATTTGTAATTATATGACAGTTCTCGTGCGTGCGTGTACGGCACATCCGATTGCACATATGCGCAGCTGTATTATAATTAATTTTGTAATCGTATACTGAAAATTTATGACTTGTCATAAAGTTGTAATCGACTCTTTACGACATGATTCACCACAATGAATTAACAAATTATAAATTCGACTCCTGTGCATAGTATTTTTCTTTTTTCATTAATTTTAGAAAATGAAATAGCAAAGTTCATCCTCCACCAAAATATTAATATTGCGCAAATTTTACGGATGAAAACATCTTAGTATTCCCTGGTAAGTATTCCGCATATCGGTAGTGAACAAGAATGTCGATCCCTTAAAAAAAAAAAAAATGTAGAAAAAACGTAACATACAAGAGTCCGAAGCACCGCATCCCAAGCAAACGCGCACGAAACGATAAATCATCGGCATTAGCATGCTGCCGGCAATAAATCAAGTCTACGAGTCTTCGCCCCCCTACCCCCGCCCCTCCTGTCTTCCACTTGTGTTTTACGATCACACACACACACACAAACGCACAGGTTTATGTTAAGAAATACCCGGCACGCGTCGCGTTTTCGACCTACATACACATCTATATACTATATATATTTGTATATGCGCGTATGCATATCAGCTAATATCGATGGAGCAGGAGAAGCTAAAGTTCTGCACGGATGCTCAGAGCGCAGAGCTCATTTGAATGCGAGAGAGAGAGAGAGAGAGAAGGAAGAGAAAGACGGATGCACTTTCTAGCAGACGGTAAGCGCGCGTCTTCTGTTCTTCACGCACCGCTGCCTCTTTGGCGCTTGCCGATTATCAGTTGGTATATGTATATGTCTTATACGACTGTGCTCGGCCGGATGTTGAGAGCCACGTATTTTATATTTCTTGTAGCTCCCCGAGCTAATGTAGTTTTCCAAACGAGATTTTCAAGTATTGGCACTTTTGCGGTGCGGAATTGTAGAGATTTGTTGAGAGGATAATTGTGAGGAATGAATATAATGTTATGGCCCGAAGGATCCTGTTAAGTAAACTACGGCAGTTTGATTCAGACCTAAGTACCTGTTAATGGGATATGTGACTTTTAATCTATATTAGTTTTAAAAAATATAATTTTACTTTGCTTATTAGCTTGAAATTGCTGGTAGTATTTATACATGCAGTTATATCACTGTTAGTTGATTTTTAAACAGAGCATGCGCTAAGCTTGTATACGAAGATCATTAATCTTACGTAAAATCTATTTTATTTAGTATGCAAAAAACTTTCATGCGAAGATCACGAGTGGGCTCATGCATAAACAAACTCGTATGCGCAGCCTTTTCGGCTTTAATTATCTAACGTCTTGATCATAATCAAAGACAATAGATTTGGTTAGTTGATAATACCAAGCTGAAATTTCATTTAATTATTCTAACTATAATAAATCCTTATATGCATTATAAAAGAGTTGAGTTATGGCCGGTAATGAATTTTCCCTCCTAATTCAGAAGGATTGGAAAGCTTAGATTATAGGAACGGATGACTAAATTAAGATTATGGTCTACGGTTCACCGAATGAAAATGCAATGAATGCGAAGAAAATGCGGATGTCAGTGAAATAATTTCGAGTACACATCTTTTATTTTTTTATAGTTTTATGTTGGCTTGATGAACGAGAATAAAAATAAAAAAAAAAGATTTCTCTAAGTGCATATATGAGCTGATGAGTTGTGTAATGTATTCCATTTATGCGTACTCGTGAAATTTTTTTCAAAAGCAATTCATCCGGATAAAGAATTAACGAGTCTATGCTAATTAATTCGGTAACTCTTGGGTTGCATAGCTGCGAATTCATTAAGGTTTTTCCGGGGTACTTAAAATATAGATATTTTATTATTCAATTCCTTATAAGACTTTGAAAATCCTAGTTATATACACAGTAGCTATTTTATAAATGCTTTTCGAGGACCGAACATGTCAATGAAGTGCACATGATAGCATAATTAATACGGCTACAACGCCCTCGTATGACTTTCGCACAAAATAATTAATGGAATGGTACACATTATAACCGGTCCTTTGTTTTCTCAACCTTTTCCTCCAAGACGACTGCAATGACTGTCCGAAGCGATTTTCAACGGTGTCACGGTGCAGCTGGTAGTAAATGACTCGACTTTACCGTCCGTCAAGTGTCAACACAAAACTCGCCGATATATATCATTAGGTGAAGTTGAGCTTAAAGAGCGCGCGAAACCTGCACGTCTCACTCCAATAACTCGAAACTATCCCGAATCCGATCCATCGCAGCAAGTGCGTATATCGATTGCACACCGACCACATTTCGAAAGCCAAAAAGAGAAATCAAAGAACATTTGAAATTCATTCGTCTCCGCACAATGAGATAATTTACTTTCGGACTCGCACCTTCTTCGATAGCAATGTATACTCGTCTCACCGGTCATAGTCTAATTGGTAATTTCGTGGTCTGCGCGCAAAACGGTACCGGCTTTAAGGTCGATAAGATTGATGAAGAGGAGGTCTTCTTCTTCCTCCCGGTACTTTCACCGCGCCACCGCCGCCGCCGCCGAAGAAAGTGTTATTAATGTCCGAAAATAAGTAACTGCATTTTCGAAAGCAGCCGCCGTCGCCGCCGTCGCAGCGTCGCTCTATCGTGTCTCGCTTGGCGCGCGACTGCTGCCGGCAGAGTCTGTGTGCACGTTTGGAGAACAAAGCTATCGATCGCGGAAACTGGATTAATCGTCGCGGTGCTTTTTAATTACGGGATGTGGGATACTTTTAGGCGCGCTAATTAAGGTGCGGTAGGAAGACGTTACGCTAGGACGAACGGTACTCTATCTAACTATATGCTCTACTAGAAATCGGGCTGAAATAAATTTCAGTTGTTTCTTTCAAGCCGCTAATGAAACCAAATTGTACAGAATCGAAAAAATCATGCTTAAACTCAAAAAATCTATTATGAATTCAATAGATGAAGCTCCTTCCGTATTGCAAAGAACCCATTCGTAAATCTTACGAGCTCCTCACGTACAAAATTGGCATTATACACAAGCGTCGGCTCGCGATCTTATAATCCACCATTCCTCCGCATTACCATCCTTTCCGCGATACACGCAAATGCACGTAGATCACGAAATGCCCGTGTATAACACGCGAAAGACAGAAACGGTCCACCGAACTAATTGAAATCGAATTCCGGGCTGGCCCTCATAATCCTATATACCTGCATAATTCATAACACCAGTACCGCCGCGTGAGTTTCACGAGAGTATGGGCATTTTCGCGCAATCATCGCAGGCGCGCGCACTCGAGAGCGTCTTAAAATTGCGAAATCTACGGACGCGTGGCGAATTGCACATTTTCATTCGTCGGTGTGCGTCTCTTGATGGATCTATTTCTGCAAACGACTCTCGGTGGCGACATAGTAGGAAGTTGCACCCGCGGAGGAAACGTGAGAAAAGCAGCTGGCAAAGCCGTGCGCTGGATATTATTATCATCGTTGCGGGCGAGGCAGATATATATACAATATAAAGTGCACTTATCTATTGCCAAATACGCGATGAAAGGACGCGCGAGTCTGTCGGCGAGAGCGTTGTTGTTGTAGAGTCGGGTAAGCGCATTCGCTGTTTGGCGAAAATGCCTGTTATTAATCGCTCGTTGCACATTGCGCTTGCGGTGGTGAGGATATACGCTTTGCGTTTCTTCTTCTCTCTCTCTTTCTCTCTCTTTCTCTTTCTCTCCCGCGAGATTTTCGTATATGTACAGCGGATTTGGATTACTTAATAGCGATACGCGGGATAATAAGGATTTAATTGGGATTGTAAGCTGCACAATTGAGAAATATCGAAAAACTTTGCATTGAGAAATATCGCTGCGTGAATCTTTTTTTTTTTTGTAACCCGTGTGGTTAGTTAGTAAGAGATTTAGAAATGCGCGCGTTTTGACAAAACAAAGGATTTGCGGATTGTTGGTTTGTTTGTGCATTCAATTAAGCTAGTTACCTTATCATGTAACACGTCACCAGAGACAATACGAGAAATTATGCATTTTTCTGCAATTATAAAGTGTCGGAAAAAATGAACTCAACGCTCCACATTTATATTCATCTCATCCCAAACAAACAAGACATTAGAAGAGAAAAACACTAGTTTTTTTTTTCTCAAAATTGTTATATCTATTGCATAAGCGAAGGAAAAGTCTCATGAAAACCACGAGAGCGCACACTTTTTGCATAACTCCTTGTATGTAGCCATAGCGGTTTCGCATGCGGTATCAGTTCGCTCCTTTCAACGATAAGAAACTACACTCCCTCCTCGACTGTCTCTCTCTATTTTTTTCACACGCGAAAACATCTCGATAATAATAAAAACGAAAATCGAACGCAATACACAAATATAATAATTTATCGTCTTACTCTGCACTAGACTTGCGCCACACTCTCCATGGATTTATAGCTGGGCATAGCTACCTTTTACACTACGTAAACGTACAGTGTCCTGTCCTGCGAGAAATCTTACCTGTAACAGAGAAAAAAATAGAATGGCGCATGAGCGAAAATGAATCACAAAGTAAAAAGACCTTTCTTATAATATTTGTATTAGGCAATAAACTTTAGCGAGAAAAGAGAAAAGCGGGCGCCCGCGCACCTAAAGTGGCGCATTGCATTGCGCAAAACCCCACGGCGAATATAAAACTCGCGGGCGCGATATGTATATATACACTTTTAACGATTGTGGCCCTCATTAAAGCAAAACTTTATTGGGTACTGCGGTGCACACCCCTATAAAATCAAACTTTATACGCGCAAGATTTAGGAATGCGGCGCGACAAAGAAAGTGCGGACAAAAAGGGCGTAACTGCGTTGCGATAGAATTGGGAAATCTATAGTTCGGAGGAAAAAGTTTCGAGCTCCAGCGACGCGACATATCGTACCGTTCGATGGATTTGCATATAGTTTGCTGGAACGTTACGTTCGATATATCGTAATTGGTTAAACGCTATTCGCATATCGCTTTTACAATTAGAGAAATGTAAATGGGTGGCCATTAATTTGCGTAATGTTTTCTAAACAAACATGCATGCGATCGAGCTGTTGAAAACACGGGTGCGCGGCCGGAGAGATGACGATGAATTTTAATGTTGTTATAATGACTCGGCGGATACGTTATTATTGGCCATTAAATTATATGTTTATCATTGCAGAAATATTTATGAATTGGCCAGCGCGAACTTTTCTATGCGTGTAATGAAAACGAAACTGCTTCGTATTCCTGTGGCTTGGTTCGTTTGGGAGAGAACGCAACGCTGGGAATAAAGACGCTTACTGATAATTATATGATTAGTAAAGTTTGGTATTTTATATTTTTAATTGTACGGTATAGGAGTATATAGAAAGCTTTAAATTATCACGGGGTACTGGAAATGAAATGATTTTTATTTTACAGTAGATTGCATTATCGTGAATCACAATTCATCGATAGCGAGTACGTTCGCCGATATAATATTGTATGAAACATTTCATAAAATTGCCTCAGAAAATTGACTCTAAGATCATATTGGCACTTGGTTTCCTCAAAATAAACTACTTCTAATTCTGATACGCTAATGAACGCCTCGGTGCATGTTCTTACAATTACCGTTATCAATAAATAATGCTAATTCCTAACGCCGTCATTATTCACAAATAATGATATATGTTCGAGTTATTCGCTTGAAAACTGGACCTAATTTTTTTTTTATAAAATATGTTTTTCTTTCTCTTTTTCTTGCCCCTTCTCTTTTCTTTCTTTTTTTCTTTCATATTTATTTATTCGAACAATGGTCAAATCAAACACTTGAAACACCTAAAGCTGATAAATCTATACTTCTATATATTTAAGCATCAACTTAGTAAAGTTCCACAACTTCATGTATATCAGCAGTATTTAAAAATTCACAGCTGTCATTGTTTATCTACCCATTAAACAGTACTTATAACAGTGTTAGAATGAACAATAACTTCTGATTCCCGTTACCCCCTCGAAACTGCATAAATCCTGAAGCGTCGAAGCAAAATGTCTCAAGTCTACCTCGCACCTCGTAAGCCATCCGACATAGGAAATCTGCACCAAGTCACATTTTACTCAAAGACCTCAGTTACACATAAACTATTCGCACTTACGTGTTCGCGCGCTGTAGACTCTCGTGTAGAAATCCCCGCGTGTGTATATATGCCAGAGGCGTTTTAATGCCTCACGGCTTAAAGGCGTGATTCACCCGTGACCTTTTACTCGAGTTACCGCGCGATATTTATCGGAGATATATAGAGATTGATATCGCGCGCTCTTATATTTTATGGAAAACGATTCCGCTGTATTATAGAAAGTGACCATGATCGCGAGGGCTGTGCTGCTTATAAGTGCGATGGAATGCGAGAAAAAAAAATGAGAGAGAGAGAGAGAGAGAGGCCGAGGCAGTGAAGCAGCGTGCAGTGTACCGCATTTCGATACACTTTACGTTGTGCCGTGTAATGGATTTGATTTTTCGTTTACGTGGAAAAATGAGTTATTCGCGTTGTTGTATACTCGTCGTGTAATACGCGATAAAACGTTACTGAAAGGGGGTGCTCGGAATTGCCACACGGCGGCTGAAGATAATTACAGTTTCCTCATTTCGCCGACTCGATTTATCATTTTTCCGGGACTTTTCGCGGTGTACACGAGCATTTGTTCCGGCTCGGGTAATAAATATTAACATGACATATCAACTATGTATACTAATTTATTAAATTTCATGGATTACACGATCACTGTGTCTTTCATTATTGAGCTTAACAAAAAATAATTTTCATTATACCCATTGAAATTAAATTGAAACTGATTTACGGCTTATAACGCGACCGTAAAGATTCTTTAAAAAACCATAATTGAATGTTTACGATTCCGCGCGCGACTGCAATTAAAAACTCGCAAAATTTTATCACCGCCGGCTTATAACATCCCACGCGCACACGCGTATATAATACATTGCTGGAAAAAAGTAAGGTGCGCAAGTAGCAGCGGCGGCAGTAGAGGCCGCAAAAACTCGATTCGCCTGCCCATTAACGAAAAGGATCGCGTAGCTGCTCCTCAACAAGAGTATGTACATACGCATCGTCGCCGCGTATATACATACTCACGATTTCTGGTTACTTAAGCCAACTCTCGTGCACTGTACTGCAGGCATTACTTAAGTAGCTCCAGGTGTATATATATGTATGTATGTATTCCATTGGGTTTCACCGCGTAACCGCACACTCCTAATAGCCGAGAGGCTCGCGAGACTCGCAAACAAAACAAGACTCCCGAGTAGAGTACATAAGCGTCGATCAGCTGCAGCAAACGAGAAAGAGAGAAACGGTGGGACGGCGTCGGCGCTTCCCCTGAATACGCGATTCCCAACTGTTGCGGCAAGTCGAGAGCGCGAGTGTGCCAAGTCTTGTGGTGTCGCAGCGCTAATGCGTGCAGACACTGACGCGCGCTTGGCTCTCTTATATGTTGTACTGGAGTTACGGGATCAAGTCGTCCGGTATGCAAAGCGAGTGGTTATACATGCCGGTACGGTTCTTTCTCTTTTTTTTGTTCTTTCTTTTCTTACGAGGAGTTGGGAATCGGCCCGACGAGCACGAATATAATTGCCGCTTAGAAATTGCTGAAGGACTTTGGCTGAAGGCTGCACTTCTTTCCTTTTTTTTTCGTGTATTTTTCGTGTGGAAATTTCGACACGAGGAATTTGGATGTGCTCTGACCTCGTTCTTCTGCTTTAGTTTTGGCCGCTTGATGCGAGGCTATAATCGTATTCGTGCGGTTGCATAAAAATTCTCGTAATGGCATCATTTTTTGAAATCGTGACCATGAAGGATATGAATGAACATTTTTTTTTCTCTCTAAATTAATCCGTTTCTCCAGGCTCTCTTTTTGATTGTTTAACAGGAAACTACACTCGTGAATTAATGAAAATTTAAATTGACTAAATAATTTCCTCGTTGTATCATAACGATGCAAACAGCAGATAAGTGAAGCAAAAGTTTTAAGCGTGAATGATGTTCTTGCATAGAAAAATGAGCAAACTAGTTTGTATAGTGATTTTTGAAACTTAGAAAGAAAGTTCTTGTATAAACCTATAGATATAGAAAGTTTCAAGCTGACACATTGGTAATCCACCTTTATGAGCAGTTAAAAATTGTGGTTCCAGAATATGTTCAGATGTCGCATTCTATCATTCTTCGAAAAACTTTTCTCGCTTTGAAAATACGATCAAGTAAAAGTTAATCAATTCATAATGCAAGATGCAAGTGTTCGACTCGATATAATTATGCGGTTGGAAAGTTATTAGATCTTTTAAAGATGGAAAAAGCTTTTTCTTTATCGAGCAATTTTTTCCACCAAATTTCACGTATGATTTCTCTTTAATGAGTGAAAATAGCAACGACCTCCTGGTACAGGGTAGATCGACACGTGTCCATGATAAAGTACGTAAACATCGTTACACGGCTTATCAAATTGTTATACCGAAAAGTGCTCCAGCCAATAAATTTGAACCGTTGCAATTTTATACCTAATATACGTTCCACATACTCCAGGAAATACATAGACAGCATCTTTTAGGTAAACAGTCAATGACTTCCGTACGAGCTCGAATGCTTTTTCTTTCACCGAGCAAAATATACGAAAGCAAAGAAAGCCGACACACAGCAAACCCTAAGGATAATATTTTTCTACCATCTTGTACGTGTCTCTTCGTATAACTTTTACTTTACCGCTCGACGATCCACTCTTATGCTAAAGAAAACAGAACGTGCTCAAGGATTCATTTAAACGTACCTACGCTCGCGATTTCGTAAGCGAATTATTATGCCGAGTGCTTTTCTAGTAATCAATAATGCTCTAAAGTCGTTGGTATAATTGACGCGTGGCGCTCATATTACAGAGCGTATATAGGTGAGAGCGGGAAGCGCGCGAGCTCGAAAATTTATGATGTTTGTTTGAACTTGAAGTAGCGGTGTGTGCGCCTCGCGCCACCACCGCTATACTAACCGATCGCTAAATAACTTATGCTAAATTTCGAGCCGCGAAAGGATTAGCCGAGTATTTATAATGCGAGCGCGTGGGAGAAAAATAGTTATCCGCACGATTATTCAAATTAATTGCCTGCTATGATTCATAAGCTGCGCATTAGATTGAATTCTATATTTAGGACATCAGGCTTCTCAGCTTTCGCGAGAGCATATAATTCAAGCCGATATCTTTAACTTATCTGTATGAATCTAGTTCAATTTGTATGTATGCGTATTTTCTTAATATCATTAATGCAGTGCTATGCTTACGCTTATTCCTCGCTTTATAAATTACGTATACAAGGTTTGCAATGTCGTAAAAAAGGTTAAAATTGAGAATATCGATTATTATTTGAAAATGCCGCTACCGAATTCGCAAAAGAAATTCGCGGGTTTTTCCAACGGCGTGGATTATAGGACTAGATTTAGCGTGTGCACGCACGAGTATTTAATTGAGAAGGCAGCTATTGGCACATCGTTTGAAAATTACCACCAAGATCCTCCATTTTTCATTGTTGCCGTGGTTAATTACCGCCAGTTCTAGCGAAGGTAGAGAAATGATTGTTTTTTTTTTTTGGTCGATATAGTTCTAGTTTTGCACTGATATAGATTTTTTTAAAAAATCGTAGCTTGATTCATATAAGATGCGATTGAAATTGTGAACAAATCCGTTCCGTAATGATATTTAAATTATGTTCTCTCGTATTCGCTTTTGAATAACGGATTAAGTAATTCGAATTACATCTCTCTAATGTACTCGCTGCACAATCCAAACAGAAGAATATCTAGCAGTTGAATTAATGATCATTGCGCCGGCACCATCGCCCATATAAGGCTGCACATTTTGCGAATGCGCACCTCTAGACAGACAATAAACCTTATCTTATATACAGCGAGTGAGCCTTACGAGATATGTTGGAATGCGCGAATGTGCGTTGGCTTCATGCATCGTCCCGATCTCGCATACTTACTTACATATACGCACAGAGACTCTCTCGCATCTCGATTTATCGCTGAATCATCCTTTTAAGATTGCAAGACTTAATTAATTATGTAAGTAAACTGTTAATACCGCGTCATTAATGTCTGCGCGAAAGTATAAGAAAACTCGGCATATATAATAT
>UELV01083158.1:0-39380 GCA_900490015.1 Megastigmus stigmatizans | reverse complement strand
TATATAATATATATATATATATATATATATATCTGATCCCGATGCAAATGCGCAGTAACATTAGCCTCGTTCAAGCTCTCCGCCTAACGCCTCATTAATTATTTAAGAGTAAAATTAATTATTGCATACGGGAGAGAGGTAACGTCATTACGATTATGATGGCGGGAGGAGAGCTCGGCGTAACATTGACATTGTTTTCCATTCGTATAAAGTTGCAGCGCTAGTAATCTCGCGCGCTTGGATGTCGTTAAGGAGCGAGATAATGTACATATAAAGTGTGTACAATAAATCAGAATTGCGCAAAATGGCATGTGCGACTGGTGCAGCAGTGTGACATCTGAGAAATTCGATACGGCTGGTAATTTTAGATGTCGTGAGAAAAACGCGCAGCTAATGCGTTTAAATCGTGCCGACTCTGGTACAGTGAAAATGCAGATTAGAGTAATTTGAAGGAGGGGAAAAAAGAAAGAGTGCGTGTGTGTGTCACTTAATGAAAAGGCATAACCGGCTATTAAAGTAAACGAGTAGCGATTATCCAATGAATGTCATTCAAAATATAAATAAAAAGCGCACTTGTGCTAAACATGCTGGGTGAAAAATGTATTTTAATCAGTCGGTTTTCGAATGATAAACGAGGTTTAAAAGATGCAATAAATAATGCCTTAAAAGCTTAAGATTACAGATTTGCCGCTGTTTAGTACTAAACAATTCAAAACATTATGTCAATAAAATACTGTTTATTGTAAAAGAATTATAATGTAATGAAATAATTAAGATTACCTATTATTTTCATTTTTGGTAATTATTGCGTAATATCATACGATACGAAAAGCAAACCACTTTTTCAATAGCGGTTTATGGTGTAGTACGGCGAAGGAAACATCATCGATGACGATGTAAAGAAAACTCTCACTGGCATTAAGCAACATCACTTTCCACACAAAAAATCCACGTCTGAATCTGTAATGTTTTTTTTTTTTTAAAGAGCCAACGTCAACTTCCTAATCCTCAAAGAGCAAAATCTCCCTCGTTTCAGCGAGATATATCGGCCCCATTAAATCATCCGTTTCATAATTACGACCGCAGCGCGATTCATGAAAGAGGCAAATGAGTTGTTCAATCACCAACGAAAAAAATTCAATTTAGCTCGACAATTAGAAATGCCCGATTGCACTCTAATTTGCTGCTTTCGTTTGCCTCGCTTGAAATCTGCGCGCAAGTTTGAAAGAGAGAAGAGAATATCGCGAGACTGGGATGTCGTCACACTAGGAAATGCCCTCTTAGAAAATCGTATTCTGAGAACGAGCACCCGAGTCAATCTACTCTTTCTAACGGAATTCGAGGTTTGAAAACTTTTTAAATTGTTAAGAGATCGCGACTGTTGGATTATCGAAAATTGCGTGCTCAAAGAATAGGGTTTTTTTCGTGCAATATGTATCTAAATATTTGCTAATCACGACGGCTATTCGCTTAATATTATATCGTTATAATCAAGAATTGTTAGTAACAAGTAATAACCTATTTTATTCATAATTTCTAGCAGTCGATGTTTGAGTCAAGCTAATTTAAACAGAGGTTTTGATTCCTATACTTTCCTAGAATAGGAGATTGATATACACGCGTAAGTGTATTGGAGTTTGTAAGTTGAGCAAACGTATTTAGATTCTGAAATGTATACAATTTAGTTCATCGCGGCTGTCGGCTTTACTGGTCGCTTTGGGACTTCGGTAAGTAAATTATTATATTTTACGTTCATCGTTATTTTTAATAAAATGAAAATAATAATTTAAAGAAACATTTAGTAAATTGCAGTAGGAAACTAAATAAATAATTAATTTAAATAGTAATTTAATTTTTAAACCAACATTTTAGAATATTTACAAATGTATTATATGGATATTTATAAGAGTAATTAGTTTTTACAGTACCATTTATTTCAGTATAAATTTCCAACTATTTATTTATAGTAAGATGAATGTAATTAAACATTCAGTTTATATATTTACAAGCCTTCTGCATTTATATTTAATAAATATAAATTCTCGTTATTTTAACATATATAAGGAAATATTTTTTATATAAGGATATATTTCATTAAATGTTACGCTGTTCAAATTAAATTTGGTATAATTTGAAGTAGTATATATATATAATGATAATGGTACACTGTCGAAAGTTGTTTTTATTGTCTACAACACGTATATCTGAATAAATAGTTTTTAATTTCTACCGATACATTTTATTTAAACAAATGTAGTTCTAATAAAATCATACATTATTTTTGTTCGCAGACCAAACTGAATTATTAATTTATTAAGCATACCAAGAATGTACATTCCTAACATAGGACAAGACTGTCCAGGTAGCCCCAGTCAGCCACTGGGCGCAGAAGTTCCAAACCTCAGTGATTCCGAGTTGCAGATGAAAAGCGAGCAACGATTCGTGAACTGCGACACCGAGTACGGCAGGTTAAAAGCCAGTCGCATCATCTCATGGCTCGAGTCCACCGACTACAGCCACAACAATCTCTGCTATCTGTTCCGATCTGGTCAATTCGCCCATTTTCACGATTACGCAGTCGTACGCATGGAAGCCAAACTCAAGTGCGATTTTTGTGGCAATTACGCCATCCATTCGTCGGTGCTCTACGGTGACGTTGAAGTAGTCCAACTGTTGTTGAACTACGGTGCGGATATCAACTCTGTGAACGAAGATGGCGAGACCCCCTTGCATTTGGCCTGCATCGAGGGCAACCTCGAGCTCGTCTCGTATCTATTGCGCTGCGGTGCCTCTGCAGCTGAACGAGACTCGGGCGATATGTCGCCTCTGCACATAGGCGTGATAAAGCAGGAAATCGATATAGTCGATAAGCTGCTGCGCTACGCGTATGTGGACCTATTTATCTCGACCAAATACCGGAGGACACCTCTGAACGAGGCAGTAAGGACGGGCTTGACCGATACGGTGCCCTGTCTGATCAGCTGGAGGGCCGATATCAATACCAAGGACATCTACGGCCAGACTCCCTTGTTCTACGCTGTAGAACGTGGCGACGTGCCAACCACGAGGTATCTCCTGAATGTCGGTGCGGATGTCCATGTGACGTATTTGGGTGGCAGATCGATACTCCACATAGCCGCCATGACGGGTCTCGAGACTTGTCTGATAATGCTGTTGGTTAAGGGAGCCAATCCCCATGCCGTGGACGCTTACAGAATGAACTGTCTGCATTACGTGGCCGCGATGGACCATGAGAACCTGGTACATCCGTTGGTGGATTACGGCTGCGACATCGATGGGCGCGACATTTGGATGAGAACACCCGTCCATTATGCCACACTGGCCCAAAAGTCGCGGATGATCGATTGCCTGTTCGCGTACGGCGCCAGTGTTGTACTTGCCGATTCGGTTCTGTTTGCTGCTATGAAATATCGACTGAGGAGCATGTGCAGAATCTTGAGGAAACACGGTGTGAGACTTCACGGTAACAGATTATCTCATTAAACGGAAGAATAGGAACGAACCCGAGTGTATAGCGGGGAAAAATGAAAGTTTGAAGCGATAAGCGGTTGAGCTTTTCCAAATTTGAAAGGTGGTATTGCCGATAGATACCAGCATTTGTTGATAACAGACGTTGTTCGTCCGAATGTTGTGCGTCTCGTCAAGATTAACCGAAGAATTTGAAAGCGAGTAATGTAAACTATAGTCAGAGAAAATTGCCAAGTCTCGATTGGGATGAACAGGCAGAAAAGCAAAGCGGCAATTTGTAAAAGAGAGTGGAGTAGGCAGCGATTTTTCGAAACCGGCCTGTACTGTATTATAGCTTTTTTCTTCGTGTCTAAGTGTGTGTAATGAATTTTAACTTTCGAATATTGACCGTCAGATGATTTTAGCTATATTTCTAATATCTACATGTATTGAATGTATTTATGACACTAATTATAACACTACTCCTATTCAAAGCATTGATTAGAAATAAGTAAATATTTAGATTTAAAGCCCCGTGAGTCCATCAACTGCTACTTAAATCAACGAAACATTTTCTTGTTTTCTATTTAAATGGTTTGAATAGGAGTATTAAGACTAATATTTATTTAATTGTCAAGAATTTAGTGAGTTCGATTCGTAGCTCCGTTGTGATTTTAAATGAACGATATATTATAATTAATTGTGATAAGATTTTAGTATTGTATTACTCGTATGTTGACACCGACTTTTACTATTTTTGAGTTGTAACTACTGAATAGTTACTTATTAATTGTGAATAGATAATATGCTACGAATGCAATAATAATTAATGCACATATACACAATGTAATAATAAATATTACAATTTTTTATCGAATTCTTATTTTTATTTTCGTTCTTCTCTACAAGTATCGATAAGAGACTATATATTAACGTAATAATGAATTATACGTTAATGAATAGTTTTGATTTGCATGCAACAAACAATTTTGCCACCTATTCCAATATTACAAATTACAATTCTGTAATAAGAATTTACAGTAGCATTTTAACAGATGCAGATGAAAATCGATCCATAAACAGCCCCGAAACTGATGTCTAAAACTTGGCAAAAACACGAGCGATCCACAGGAGCAGCAGTAGCGGCAATCACAGGGGCATCCACCCTGTCAGGCCGCGCACCGCAAAATTAATCCAGCTTGGCGTTTGTCAGTGAAAAATTTCACAACGGAATGACAGGCAGGCCGCGTTCATGACGAAAGGCGGTAGGCAGGCAGCCAAGGCAGTCAGTCCCCGTAGCCACAGACTCGCTGAATTATTACGTGCAATCGCTCCTTAATCTCTGGCATGGCCGAATAGTCGAGCGAGCAGCAGCAGCAGCAACGGCCTCGCGGTCGTTGACGCTGGGGCGACGCGATCGTTTCTATCGCGTCTCTCTCTCTCTCTTACTCTGCATGGTACCGAACGAACGCTATGGGGAACCGATTTTATTGATGTATTACTCGCATACGCAATGGCGACTGCATCGAAAATTAAGTTTTTTCTTCATGCTTCTTCTATGGAGAATTTATGGAGTGTAGAATCGTTGGCTAATGTTTTTTTTTCATTCGTGCAGTTTTAGTTTAAATTTACGATCGGGTTTCATGGGTGAACTTTTGGAATAAGATATCTCGTGTGTATATAGGCTACTGTGTATTGTAACGGTCAAAATGAAAACAAAGCATTGCTTACTTATGCAATATGTATACCATAACAGTTGTATTCAAGTCTGATATCTGAATTAATCAAGATTATTCTTATATTAATTATTCAAACCTTAAAAGCAAAATAAGAAACTAGTCAAAGTTAATAAATAATATTAAATCATTTTCCGTTAAAAATGTGTATTACTCAAAGAAAGTATAATTGAATTTCTGGACATTAAAAGCAGTATTTATTATCAAATAACTTTTCCTTCTCTATATAAGAACTAATAGACGAAAGGCTAGAAAAAAAAGAAATAATAATATAAGCGGAACCACATGTAAGCCTGTATAGAAATGATTTGATTGAAATCCTTTCCATCGTCGAATGAAGATGTCTGATGCACAATAATTACATCAATTACGGGAAATCACGCGCCGCTTGATTTCTAAAATTTTATTTGATGCGCACGCAGTCTGTTCCACTTTCGTGCCGCACGTATATAGGACTTGCCGACAAGATATCCCATGACGAATTATAACGTATGCGGACATGCAATTACTCACTGCGGCTATACGCGACCCTGGCAATATAATTCATGTATTCATTCTGGTTTCTATCATTTTACTCCGATTCGCTATATAAATTGCACATTAAATATTTCTCTTATTTTCTCTTATAGCTTTCTTACGTAACTGGGATAATGCTAAACTGAATTATTTTAATGTTAATAATTTTGTTTTAATTGTATATTAAAAAAAAACTCGTAACTTTATAACTGAGAGATATGCTGGAGTCTTAGCGTCTGTTATAGCTTATATAGGTAAACGTGACGGACGCCTATAATAAAATCTAGCGAACGAGTATTTAAAAATAAACGTAAACAGATATTTGTATTTTCATTGAAATTTATTATAAGTGCTTGCGATAATCATTGGTCGAGCTTATGTAAAAGCACATTTTAATCAAACGGGGAAAAAGCGTTTGTACATATATATATATATATATAAGCAACGAGCGATAAATTCAGCCAATAATCGGCAACTTGAACAAATTTCGCCCAACTTTTCCATAAATAATTAAAATCCGCGTTTACGTAAAAAATAAAAAGAACGCGAGCAGAAGGAATCTTACGCAATCCTTTCAAAATCCAGGCGGCAATTCCCACCCATATCCCCGATACACCACAAATCACCAAATCCCAAACTTTACCACATATCACACACACGGAACGCGCGCCAACAAAACCCGATCTACATACACAACTGCGACGCACTCGTGGCTGTATGTAACAAACATATATAGAACGCGTCTGCGCTCGCTTGTAGCAATCCGAGAAACGCGCGATTGCATTCTCGATGCGAAAGAAGAAAAACATACACAGAGAGAGAGAGAGAGAGAGGGAGAGAAAAAAGTCTCGCGAGCACCCGTTACGTCACCACGGGCCCAACCGTGCAACGACGTAACTCCCCAGCAGCAGTAACGGCAGCGCCAGCAGCTGACACCCGTGAAAAGTAAGCTAAACAACGGGGAAGAGGCAAACAACGCGCGCCAGAGCTCGAGTGTAAGTATAAGTAAGAGTCGCTAGAAGAATCTCCATCTTCAAAGTCCATAGAGGCCCCCGCGGGAGAAAGTTTCTCGCGCGCCTTCGCTGTGTACTTACTCTTCCTGTGTATAGGAAGAGGGGCACAGACAGAGAGATAGGAGCAACTCGAGAGTCGATCTTGATGTTATATTATACAGTCGGAGAGCGCCGCACGGTGAGCATCGCGGAAGAGAACGAGCGAGCGACGATCAGCTGATCGTGACGGACGGTGCAGCGCCGAGAAGATCGATCGGCTGCTATATGTGTGTGCACTTGTCAGTATGCAAATTCGTTGATTGGTTGATGACGGCTTGGGAGGTGAGCGAGATGCGAGATCGGGAAAATTTATTGGCGGCGAGTTTATGTACAGGGACTTGACTGCAGACTAGATTCGAGACTTTTGATGGATATCGGCTGGTGTTATGTTTGTACTCTACAAGAACATACTTTTTTGTCGATGTGCTTGAGTTTTGGTCGACTTGTATATTGAGCTGCGAATCTTGTTGGGTATTGTTAGCTGGGAGACAATGACTATATGTATTTGTTTCATCTTGATGCTCTTGCATCGATATTTTATTTTGTTTCGAAATAATATGTGAATTACGATAAGAATGAATGTATCCCCTGCTTGTACAGATTTAATTGAAATAATATTATTAATGACACGTTATACTTAAAATATGGATAAATGCCAGCTTGTCGCAGACAGCACCAGTGCAAAAGCTGTCTGTAAAGGACGTCCATGGCTTGCTAACAAGTTTTACGCCCGTGACTTTCACCGACGCAAACAAAATTTTTAAGCTAACAATATCATTAATACCATAATTGATTGATTATTATTTGTAATGAGATTTTAAAAATCGTCAAAGCGATTAATTCCAGACACCGCGACGACTCTGTTACGTGTGCTGGACAATTCGGAATTTCTGCAGTCATTGCAGATGGCATTATTGCCGATGTCGCATCAATGGGATGTATCGTTAATTTAAAATCGATGTATTATATGGCTATTATTAACTTGTAACCGTTTAATTTTTGTCGTACACCGTTGCATGATTAATCTTTGACCGATGGCCATTGAAAAATCACAGAAAATACATTTTCAGCGATCGCCGAGTCATCAAAATTAATCATCGCCATTCAATTTCAACTCTTCCTCAAACAAATTTTACGTGCAATCGCAAATTGAAGTATTATCTATTAATTATACATAATAACAGATACAGTTATAGTTGTAACAACGAAAGAGCTCTGGGTGTTTGATGAAATCGAGCAGCCGCGCCACGACAGCGTATTGTTCACAAAAACTCCACGGCAGTTCGTAAAATATATCTGGCAACCGAATTTCAGTCTTAATCTTAGTTGTCTAGTCGAGTTGCTGCGGCTGATCTTGCGGTGAAATTATATCGTTGCGAAAAAGCCACTCAAGCGATTCGCAGTCGTCGCCGTCGTCGTCGTGGTGGTGGATGACGTCGTCTGTGCGCGCGGGTCGCTCCGATAAATCGAATTTTAATAGCCCAACGTTGCTAAACCGACCTTTCTTCACTCACTTTCATGTACACGCTTTCCGCAATATTTCAATATGCTTCGTTGTACTCGTTGATCGTTGCTCCTCATATTAGGGCAATACCTTTGCGAACAAATGTTTCACAGCTCCGAGATTTCTGGCAGAAGTTATCGATTTTCTCATTGTTGGCGAAAATATGCTTTTGGGAGCTGCATGCATTATTGCATTATTACACTTTACATAGATAAGTGCTTCCTTGCAAACTTAATGGTTTTTAGAGATCATAAATCGGTATATAATTATAATAGTACACTAATTTCGACAGTAACGTGCATTGCATACAAATTTTGTTTATAGGCGGTGTAGGTGTCCCTCGCAAAAGCACATATAGAGTTTCGTTATAAAGCACTTTCCTTTCCACAGATTAGTACGCGTCTCTCGGAGCACCAGCTGAGAGCTCGTCGCACCCAAAGTGCCGCGTGCGCGCGCCGCATAGCCCGAACGAAAGCTTATACCGCGTCGTCGGTCCCATATTCGGAACGATTGAGACACACGCGCGCTACAGTTTTTTTGCGCCCTGTACCGACTATTTCTCTCTCTCTCTTTCTAATTGAATTTGCACTCGCATACGGGTTGCAGAGTTGATTTTTTGGCTCGACGTGTGCTGTTGCTGCTTTTCATTATCATTAATCAGCTCATAACACGGGTTTCTCTGTTTTTCGCCGATGAATTAGCCCGAACTGGATTATCCAACGAATTTATTAACGATCGTAATTGTAGATGGCGAACAAATCGTTGCGAAATTATAGTCGCCGAAAAATATATTATTGTTATTGAAATGCATTGGCTCAGCTACATAAATTTGAAAGGATATATGTAGAAGTTCCTGGTCTTATCGTTACTTCAGTCTCACACTCTAATAAACTTAATCGAGAAATAGAGAAAAACATAATTCGCTCGAGATCCCGCCGAATTTTTTAAACTGTTATGCCTGCCAACTAATCTGGATTTCATTATGTGCCCATTAAATTGTTTTAACGGGCAAAAAACGTAATTGGAACAGACGTAATTAAGTTGAAAAACTATGTGTGTTTCTTACGGCAATTACGTTTGCAGATAAGTAAAAATGTAGGTACATTAATACAAAGTAAAGCATTAAATCGAGTTTTGTAGCCTCCAACGGTATCAAAGTTATAATGAACTTTCGAGCGTTTTTATGAACGATTTCCGGGCATCCTTTGCGAAACCTTTTACTTCTATGAAAAAAAAACACAACATAATTTCATTTCTCGCTCATTACAAACCCTCTAAACAATTATCATTCGAAATCCTTAACTACTGCCTGTAATAAAATTACATGCGTACTCCAAATAATCCACATTACATCTTCTTTTTCCAAATCCTCGCTAGTGTTATCCAACGCGTATAACTACGAATCATAATTAACTCAAATTATCGCTGGTCTGTTATTATTTTATGAGAAATTCAATGGGGTTTAATAATTGCGCGCCCATAGGCCCGGCACTGACATAAATGAAGCAAAAATTCAAATTGCTATGTCCACATTTAGTGGTGTGTGTTTGATTATGAACCACAAAATAATTTACCTTTCTCCAACGCGATCTCTTAAGAAACACACCGTAAAAAGTATTTACAGGCTGTAACTCGCTGGTTCCATTCATTAGAATCGCGTTTTCTGCCATTGCGCAATTCATAACCTTAAATATAATCTCTCGCAAAAAACAAACGATTCAGTGCGCATAAATTTGCCAATTAAATATATGCTTATATTTTCGTCCACTTGTATTCGCGTGTGTACCATATACAGTCGTAGATTCTCAATAGCGACAAAACTTATCGATTTTGAAACAACCCCGCGCGATCGACATGTCTAACTATATGCACATTTGCAGTTGCAGGGGTGCCAATTATCGCGTCCAACTTGCCGCGCGAGAACCAGAAGCTGCGATTTGAATCTTTGGAACTAGAGATCGTGTGTCACTATTATGTACCTTGTACGTGTAGTCACACATGGTATACACTACCATCGAATTTATTGGCTATACCGCGAGACGAATGTCGAACTGACATGTGATCTTGCAGTTTGTATACCCGGTGCTCGATAGTGCGATTTTTACTTCGCTCACTGAGTTACGATTTCGGCAGGTTGATTTCAGTTTAACTACAGTTTTCAGTTATACTTGATTTTCTGGTAAATAAACATACGTTATTTATATAGTTGAATGAAGTATGATTTGCAGCGACTAATAACTTCAAGTCTAGACTGTAATTTTTTTCTTTCAGATATAATTAAATGTTATGATTTGACCTGCGTAATTACACAGGAACGAATTCTAATAGTTTCGCGAGCGCTTAAAAAACGGATTGTTTTTCTAACGATTCCGACTGAGTTTAGTATGTTACGGTAGTAGATCCCTGGGAACTAAAAACCATGTCCTTTTGGCGATTAGATTTTGTAACCTTTCGAAATTATTTACGACGAATAAAAGTAGGTTTTGTAACTAAACGCTTATAATACGTGCCTAATTCCGTTTTTCTTACTATAATTCACATATTAATTACGCATGAACTTACACTATATTATCTGATTTACGAGAGCGCGTAATTAAAAAATAAGAAAAAACATTACATAATTTGAGAAAAGCTTAGTGAGCATTTTCTACCTGGCGTGTGGGTTTTCCATATAGGCGCGTAAGCCGGTAGGAACCAAAACAACGAGAAATGGAGACCCATATTTCATATGGACATGAGGAAATTTGCGGAAGGAGAGCCTGGGTATACGGATAATAAAACGTATCAAGTGGCGAGATTAGAGAAATTACGGTTAAATTCCCAATTTATGAAATTAAGTTTCTCGTTCATTAATCCGCGGCGGGCATGAAACGGCATTTCCCCACCTCCTCCCGCCCCAAGATTGACATTTATTCACTATCTCCATATAAACGACTCGACCAGTTACAACGTCCATTCGTAAAGATATAAACATAATTACACACCCTCGTAACGCTGTAACTTATTACATTTTGATATAAGCAAAACTCATCCTCATTAGCAATCTAAACGACTGCGCGCCGCGACTTTCTATAACTGCCGCGCAAGCGCTTCATCCAAACTTATATGCATGTGCAACGACGCAGTAAAAGTACGAACAAGTGTCCCAGCAGCATCCAGTGCTAAATTAAAGTGAAACTCTCTTTTGCCAGCTATCATCCAATTGAACGAAGCTACTCGCAGCAGCAGCGCCAGCAGTAGCCACATCGAATTGATGCAATTACACGTAGGCACACGCGGTATACTCGCTCCCGCTGGGAGACTCTCGACGTTTCTCGGCTAGACGAGTGTTTTACGGAAAAAATAGCATTATATTCGGTCAAAGCGAGTCTGTCTGTATGTGTCTGTCGAGGCCGATCTGACAAATAGACCTTTAATTGCTCTGTAGACCCGCGTGCCTATGTATACCAGCTGTGGGGAGAGAAAAGTTGATCTCTACGAGAGAGAGAGAGAGACTCGCTAATCCGGGAAATGACTTTTCAGCTCTGGCCAAAGTGATTTGACTCGCGGTGATTGACGGTACGCGATGATGCGCGTTTTTTTTTCGCCTTTGATGCGAGGAAATTGGATCGAGCTTTAGATGCGACTGTCACGATGAAGATGAAGTGCGAGAGTGGACTGGAACTAGAGGAAGTTGGAATATTGCAAAGTGCGAGTAACGCGGAACTTTTGAAATTGCCGCTGCTCCGGGAGAATGGGAAAGCTGAGTACCTTTTCGGTTTCTATATTATTATATACGCACGAGCAAAACTTTCTTGAGCGCATACGCGCCTGCATTGTAAATCTCGCGGTTTGAAGCGTAATCTTTCGGAATTGCATTATTATCGTATCTTATTTATCGTCTAATTCCATCATATGTAAATTTCACGCGAAAATTATAGCTTTCAAAAGCGAATTCGTATAATGCAAAGCCGCAAACAGCCATTCGCCAAGGGAATACGAATATTTTGAATGTGTAAAACTCGCAAAGGATTGAAATACGGAAACAAAAGCCACACGCACGCACACACGTCCAATACGTAATTTCTACATATATAAATAGTAAAGAAAGGCGCTTTTTGTCGTTTCAATCGTAAGCGAGACACAGGATTTACATCGCAATAACACCGCTGATGTGTATACGCAACACTAGATGAAAGGACAAGAAAAAAAAGACAAGAAAAAAAGACAAACGAAATAACCTGCCACAGCGCGTAAAGACAACACACACGACGGCATTGTAAGGCAAACGAGAAAGCCCCAATAAAACGTAGACAATTACACGATGCACGCGCGCACAGACCTTTCTCTCCATCGCTAGAACAACGGACCTATCCATATATATACACGCGCAATTTCCCGACTCGCGATATTCGCGGAAGTGCAGCACACCTAGACTACAGTGCCGCGCTTGAGCCATCCACAGCGATAAAGTCGTAAAAGAGCGCTATATACACTGTGTATAGAAGGTGATCGGGAAGAGCGGTGTATATAAGGCACGACAAAAAACGGAGAGACGACCGCGACGCCGCTTTAGCGAGAGAGTTAAACAGCTCGATCGCCAAGCTTGGCTAATGACCGACCGTCATCGCTCGCGCTTAGTCCCGCGGCGTGTCTTATCTAATGAACGATGTCATAATGTGGCCATTTATTTGCAGAGTCGCAGCTGTGTGTGTGTGTGAATGTATCGAGGGGAGCTCTCTTGTCTTGCGGAAGGAAGAAAGTTGTGCCGGCTTGCATACTGCAACTAATGAATCACGCCTTTTAAGGCACCTCAATGTGTTGGATTAATGTTGTTGGGGCATGGGAACGAGGAAGATGTGGGGGTTATGCGCGGTCTGCGGGGTCGCGGACGCACACACGGCTGCAGGTGACGCCGAATATTAGCCGCTTTATCGAATGATATTACGACGCGAAATATGGCATCGGTGTGTAATAAATTATTGATATGCACGTTGATTAGGTATTTAAAAGAGATTTTATAGGTGGCTGCAGACCAGGGCTCTTTCGTGAGAAAGGATATTTGGAATTTCGTTATCGATGATGCTTTGCGGAAGGAACACTCCGTATGCCCCGCTTTCGCGCCTTATCGTGGCAATTTGAAGAATGAGTGTTGTATCAGCGCATATATTAAAATACGAATGGTTAATATTGAAGTCTAATAAAATTAAAATCATTCGGTAGACTAATAGCTCCTCTGCAGAGGTTAAAATAGTTTTAGAAGCCGCGATTGGCTGTTGACAAAGTATAAAAAATACGTTCGGGATCTTAAGGAAAAACGCGCTGAAGAACAGCGAATATCGGACTTGAAATGTCTTGCGCGTTTAAATATACATGTATATATATAGGTTTTACAACAGCTCTCGAGTCGCGCAGTCTCGTAACTCGCTACCACATTTCTCCGCTCTATACGCAACTATGCGTTTAACCAGTATTGAAACAACACGCCGCACGGTGAACTGCTGTGTATATACACCGCGGATAAAGGAAGAAAGGAAAGAGCTTTTCCCCTAATCGTCGTCATCTTGCGGAAGGAACAAAACTGTGCAGAGCAGCTCTACTGCTGCTATAGACTCGTGGCTGTTGTTGCACAACTGCTGCACAGTTCCTTCATTCTCGCGCCGCCGCTGCCAACATTTTCCTCGACTCGCTCGATGCGTTACTCGAGATTATACTAGGAGCTCTTTTTTCTTTTTAACGAGTGCACCAGGATAGATGCGAAATATTATGGCACCTCTCGCGGAGAAGGTGGGAAAAAAAAGAGCTGCCCCTTTTTTCTGCGTCGTTATCCTGCACTTTATGTCTCATTGTCTTTCAAACGACCCTCGTGGATTCGTTTAATGCAAGCAACGATACTTTTCTTCTGCCTGGTGCGCGGTATTATTTCTCAAAAAGTGCAGGAATAAAATTAAGTCATCAGAGATAGTGACGCAACGATTGCGCGTAGTTTAACAACACCCGTAGTTTTATATCGCAAGAGTATACCTATAGCTTTTTAAGAGGATTTTGAAACTATTTTTTTTTTCTTAATTATACAGACCGAGTCGAAATAAATTCGAGCGCATACAGTTCAACGCGGTAATAAAAGACCAAGCTTACACAGCCTCTCGAGCAATTTTCTATAATTCATTTCCTCTAAAATTGCCTAGGAAGCGATTCGCGCGCGCGCGCGGTCTTTACAATTTCCTTCCGATCTGGCCATAACTACTGTGGGACCCGCGTGTGCGCAAACACAACAATTAATAAACAAAAACAAGCGGTATCGATAAGTTCGTGGCGCATGCGCGCCGCTTACAACTTTCCTTTTCGGCATAAGTGAATATGCTAATCTCGGCCATTTCACCGAACGTCATAACGTGACTGTCGTCGTCTCTCTCTCTCTCTCTCTTTCTCCATCTATCGTTAAAAAAATGTAGAAGGAAGAGTCGTTGCGCAAGATCGTTATATACATATATATGTATGTATAGAAAATCGATAGGACGAGGAGATGAGCGAGAGCAAGTTCGTCGACCAGCTAATGTCGAGGTTATTACGGGGGGGTCAAACGACTGACCCGCCGCCGCCGTGAAAGCGAAAACACAGTCACGGCCAATAATTCAAAGACGCGCTTATACTCTCGCGCTGCTTATGCATGTATACACATATATATTGTACGCGCGAAAGTCGTGGAGCTCTCTCGCGCGCAAATTTGAAGTAAAGAAAAGCGAGGCGCCTCGTGTAGTGTGTGTGTATATCGGTGAGGCATTAGCGCTGATGGGATACTTTCTTTGCGTTCGCGTGTGTATTTCCGGCTCGCGACCGCATAGTCTGCCTTGTATACCGCTCTCGCGCTAAATTGAGATGTAATTATGGGCCCGAAAGTGCGCGCGCTCGCATGGACTCTCTTTCGTGTTTGCGCGCGGCGCGCGCGACGTGAAATGATTGATTCGCTTCGTATTTGGGTTGGCGGCGCACGCTCTTTTTTATTTTCATGTACTTACGAAAGTTCATTTTTTTGGCCGGACACCTCTGCGGATTATTAATTGGATACTTTTTGCGATCTCCTTGCATGTAGAGCACTTTTTTTTTGCAGCGCTTTCAAAATAATATACCGGAAACCTGTGGTGGTATTACAAGGTTCGCATAAAAAACGAACGCAGAAACATCCCGCTACCAAATCACCATAGGAGCTAAATTATACAAGCCACACAATCATCCTCTGAATGTACGAGATATATGCCGCATAGGGAGAAAGAAAAGTCCCTGGCGCTTAAATCAAAGGTTGAAACTTGTATTTCTCGTCAGACTGGGGGTATACCCCTAATCATTAGGCACAAATCACGAGGCTATTATATGCAATATCCCAAGCCAGCCGGTCTGCGTTTTGTCTATCTGTATACGTATAGTCTCTCGTCTACGGATGTGGCGATTACACGCTAGCCTGCGTTCGATCGGCTCCGATAGACAGGTGCGCATGAACTCGCTGCGAAATATTGCTGATGGTGTCGTATATACAAAATCAAAATAATATACACGATCTCTCTGTTTGCGTGTACGCGATAGAGATGAAGAGATGGGAAAGAGAAAGGAAAAGCCGAATGAGAATGCGAGGCAGAGGAAAAAAAATGAAAGTGAAAGACCGCGGGAGAGCTGGGAAGGACTAAAAGCGTATTATACGCGTGGTGTTTATGACTTTGAGAATTGAAAAATGTGCGTATAAGTATATATCCTTAGTCTTAAGCTGAAGTTTATCAGGTGATTTTTCGTGCTTGAACTCGTCCATTTTCCGCGAAATTTTTCCATTATACAACGTAAACTTTTTCAAAACTATACCCATCCATTAAAAACAAACGATAATCCGAAAACAACGCAAAAACAAGTCCGTTCAAATGAGTCACAATTTTAATCAGCACGCGATATTGTATTTCCTCGCGCGCAATATCAGACTACGCGCACGAACGTCCGAGTGAAAGAGATTCGTCGACTGTATAGAGTCTAGCTTATAAAGCCGCACCCACTGCGGCACATGTGCTATGATACACAATGCGCGAGAATAGTGCCGGATAGACCTTGAAACCCTTCACTGCAGGCCAACACCGCTGCAGCCGCCGAGACCCGCGTGGGTCGCTTTGAACCGCTTGTATTATTGTCCAGTGACAGACACTGCACGTGTCGCACGTGCTCTGCTCGGCTCTATGTAGTACCACGTGGGTAGAGGACGATGCCGATGCAGCGTATAGCCGTTAATTAACAATCGAATTCCCGCTGATGGCTTAATCGCGGGATTAGACCGGCTGCTATACTCTCTGGCAGTGTGTACCGAGGAAGTCGATTGTTAATGCAGCTTAGCCGTGTTTTATGCGGTGTAATACATATAGATGTTCGGTTAATTCTTGGGCTATAGTTTCACTTTAATTTGTACCAGAAGCACCTTTCTCTCCTCGTTTCTCGTGTTCTTAATAACAAAACACAGCTGCGCCGCTACAAGTTATTCAAATCGCGCTATCGTTATCTCTCTCTCTCTCTCTCTCTCTCTCTCTCTCTCTCTCTCTGCGTTGTGAGTCGCTGTATTCTCTCTCTCTCCCCACCTAATAAAACCCACGCTACTCGATCAAAATATATCCCCTATTCGATCGTTCCCACAATCGAGGAACGATCCTGCAACAGCGCTATTCGGATGAGAAATCCCGCGCCGAGTGTTTATATATATAAATACAGTGAAATTTGATCGGTTGGAGCGGTGGCCAGTTGACCGAGTGCCTGCGGTCAACCCGATTTCTGAAACGCACCTCGTGTTCTCCGGGCGAAGAGATAAAAAAAAAGGAGCGAGAGCTCGTAGGTCTCCGGATAAACAACGACGCGTGCAAAGAGAATTTATGATGTAGAAAAGGCAGAGAGCGCGATTTTTCTATACCAGCTGTTTTTCCGTTGCCGGTTGTTGTGTACTACGCAAGAGATTTTGGTCGCGGGGTATACCCACCTGTTTCGACCTATCTTTTTAACGATTCGCCCGTTAACGGCTTTGTCGCGCCGCTATTGAATGTGTGTGTATGTGTGTCTATGTGTAAGTTGACTGCGAGGGAGTTTGGCGAACGGCAAAGACGTGTGCACGCGAGTCGACGGTTTTTTTTGCGAGCTGTAGTGGGTTGTTTTTTCGCGATCGAATTACCGCGGTATTGTGAGAGCAATTTGGAGTTGCGACGATAAGTAAATAAGAAATGGAAGGTTTTTGTTGCAGGCGTTACACAAATCAATTAATACACGAGTAAATGTTATTGTAGTCCATATAATATAATATTAGTTCTTTTTTTGTTAGGATTTAAGCCATTAACAGTTGTGCAAATTTGAGTATAGAGAACTTTGCTAAATATGTGCTTTCGCAGAGAGACTAAAAGTGAATGATCAAAATCGTTACGTTTTGTAGACATATTAGGTAAAGTACATTATGCTAGAAAAAAGATTTAAGAAATTCATAAAATTAGACACTTTGTCAATAGGTGTGCTTAGAAAGTCATGTTTTCTCCAGTTTTCTTTTTGTCTACCGAATCGAATCGGCTAAGTGTTACAAGCCCACATTAAATAAATTTAATGGAATTTTATTAGTCACATTTGGGTCAAACGCCGACTGCTAATTCGCGAAATATGTTTGTTTCATTGCGTCATCGAGATTACGGATTTGGCAATAGCATCGAAATTGTGCCATGAAAAAATAATAACGCGATTTATACTCGAATAACAAGTCGAAATTATGATCTTTTTAAAAAAATTATTTGTAATTTACAAGTTTCGCGATTATTTAAAATGGCACTTTATTGTTCTTTCCACCACAATGATTTATATGCTGTATAACTTTGCAAATAAAATGTGTATAGAAAGCCACATATTATATCGCATTTTTCTTGCTCAACTTTGATAATGGTCAAGTATAAATCTGCGCGGCAGATAATTTAGATTAAATTTCATGAAATAAATTCTCGTTAAATTTATGTAGTTTCGTAACATCAGTAAGTGTTTTTAAAATGCTATCCGTAAGAATAACGGTCAAATCGCACTCTGTCGTAAGCCCCGATACGAGTTAAATTAAATGCATGCTTTTAAAATTGATCTCTTTATTTACAAAATCGCAATCATCATCCACCAATTTCATAGAAATAATGGCACTTTCATAGGCCGTACAATACGAGATCCAGCGCATAAGCATGCAATTGAATTTTCATTGTATGAACCTACGTATACGTATCGCAACTGCAAGCGAATAGGCATTCATCTTGCACTTTGATCTATTGTACGTCGCGCTCGCATTAGAAAGCTCTTCGCCATTTGTCAGGCGAATTCAGAGGAATCGGAGGGTTAAATTATGGTTGTGCGAGATCCGCGTATTCTCTCGCGCGTGTGTCCCTTTTTCCCAACGCAAGCCTCACTTTTGATCTCCGCGGCGCGATATTACGTTATATAGATACGCGTGCGTGACGCGCGTGAATAAATTACAATTTAATGAAATGCTACGTTTGATGCAGCTGTTTTTCTCACCACTGTCACCGCCGACGTAGCGGAGGTGTTTTATCTCTCGGGCCTGTGCAAACATCGAAAGCCCATTCCTAATATATTAAGTTATAATTAACGCGTTTGGCGTGCGATGTTGTTTTTTTTTTTGTAAAAACTGTAGAGGTGCGAAATTGTTTTCATACTTGGACGGAATTAGCGCAATTAATCAGCCTGGGCTTTTACGGTGAATCGGTATACTATTCTAGATGGAAGCGTGTGCTCTAGTCCAATTATGGTAAATTATGAAACTCGTGCGATAAGTGCAATGTATATGTTTTCGGATAGTAGTAAGCATTAAGTAATAATGCGTTTCATAAAATAATTCATTAATAATATGCATTTAACTTTTCTCCTGTACATTGCTTTATAAATTAATTGAATTTCTTCACATTGTTTTAACATTACGTAAACTAATAAATTTAGATTTGATAGAATTAACCTGGATTGGCTTACCCTTAATACGACCAACAACGACATCATTCTTTGAACGCTTACCTGAAATCAGACGAAAAAAACAATAATTAATCTCACCATAAACAATAGTACTAGCACTAAAAAATACATAGATAAAGCATCTTAGAAGCCAGAAAAGCAACGTTCGGAAATTCGCAGCCGTACATCAAGCAAACGCCAGACCCGGAACGTGCAGCTCGTCCATAAATAATAGCTAACTCTTTATCTGTGCATCGGCCATAAACAATCCACGCTTAGTACACGTACATACACACGCAGGTAGCTGCTGTTGCTGCTCATCCCTCTTACGAAAAGACGTACAAAAAACTCGCAATGTGCATTGGGTCGATTCGCGCGTGCGGCTTCGCTTCGATTACGCGCCGCTGAGCTGCGTCTGGCTGCGCAGTTGCGTGTGCACCCTTTTGCAGGTAACCGTTGCCGCCGTATAGTCGTCGCTGCAACCCGTTTACACAGAATTGCGCCATCCGCGGGACGACTCATGCCATTGCATCGATTCGCGATGCTCCACGTGCAAATGGGACAACGATGTTTCTTTGGTCGAATCGCGCGCTTTCTTCTTCCTTCGCGTGTACTCTGCATTTGAGATTCGGGAAATATCGAGGAATTATTAGCGAGATATTCGACTTTTTTGACGGAAAATTGAGAATAGATTGTCTGTTAATCGTTGTCTTGTCGTACTAGATTGCTTCTACTTAGACGATGCGTTAAGCATCCGAAAACATTTTGTATACGATAGTATATATAAATTTTTCACTTGGAATTTGTATAATGGGGGTCAGTGTTAAGATCCTCCTTTCTCACCTCATCAATCACGCTCGTGAATTCCTTTAGTACCAGAAAATACATGAGACAGACGTAAGCCATCGCGTCTACAGCAATAACCCAGACCGCTCGTCACTCGTATTAGAAGAGAACGTATTATACACAATATATACTCACATTCACGTGTACAAAAGTGAACCTCCTATACACGTACACCATAAATCGTGGATAAATTTTTGCACGAGAGAGTGCAAGAGAGAAAGAGAGGCGCGGGTGTATTGCTCGAGCGCACGAGTACATTCCAGGGGCTCGACTACTTCAAGGTTCGAGAGGCGCGCACTATTGTCGGTATACATATATACCTATATAAGACACAGTTATGGAGTTGTTGCTCTGTTGTCGTGCGATGACGGCGCGCATTGCGAGAAAGCTCGAGTGCACCACGCGGATATTTCGCCGCCGATGTAATATTGTAAGTACGGCTATGTGGGCGAAGCGAGGATGAGCGTGGGAATTTTTTGATGTCGTGCGTTTACCGATGACGGTAATTGGATGGGTTTGCGATGGGATTGGTTGATACGGGAATGACTTCGCATTGCGTTTTGTAATTATTGTGGAACTCTAATTGTAATGGATATGAGTTTTTAGTATATAGTATTGTGATAAATTCGATAGAAAACTAAAAATTTTATTTTAAGAAAATAATATCCCTTCGATTATTTTTTCTCTGATTGCAGAAAATTTTCGTTTTCTATATTATGTTGTTTTCTATAGATACTGAAAAATAAATTATTACGCAGGCAAAATTTCTTTAAGTGGAGAATCAAGGTTATGAATCTCGACATCAAAAGATTATGAGCAATTCATCGAGCGAACGCGTTTAATCGCGATTCCAGCATTACCAAAATGCGAAACCACCTATATCTAACAGAATTTAATGCGCGCGCAAAATTTTCTCACAGTCTCTCTACAGATCCACACAAATCAAGCGTGCACACATGGTAGACTCGCAAAGCATCTCGTCGTTTTTCCGCTGCTCCTCGCGCGACGATTATAAATTTCCAAGCGGCAAGAGGGAGAAAGCCCAAAGTATGCGCGATTCTCGTGGCCAATATCGCGTACCGATTTCGTCGCTCTCTTTACACATCCATTCGTTTCGCGGGCAAAACTCGCGCGCCAATTTATTACATTCTATATATAATATATTTCGGAATAGCCGTTGTACTCGCACACGCTTTCCGCTGTGTTTTAGACGAAAAAATTCTCTCTCTCTGAGTGTGTAGAAAGTATTTCGCTTGATACAGTTGGGAAATGGCGGAAAAGGATTAAGGCATTGTGCAACGGGTGCGAAATGTGCCTCGGTCCGTGGAAAACCTTTTTTTGTTGTCGCGGCTGCTGGTGCTCGAGATTCTTGTTATACCGGCGTTTCGTGATACATGACTCGTGTTGGGAGTTCGCGGTATTTGTCACACACATCTAGAGACACACACACACACACACACATACATGGACAGGTATACAGTGCGCGAGGTGAAATTTTCGCGCTATCTTAATGCTCGCGCGCCACTGAACACTCGGAAAATTATCGATCCGTGTTGTTTTTATGTTAGGAGAGGTTGATTTTCTTTCCATGATAAAAATGTTCAATTAATTTATTTGCTGCGCACGTGTGTGCCGCTGTACGACTTTGAGCTAGCTCTTGGATGTGTGTATTATATGCGTGGTCAGCGAGGAGAGAGACAATTTAGGTGCGTATAGATTATTTTATCAATAGCTGATAGTATCCGACGCAGAATGGGATAGTATCTTACAGTGGCCTCGACATAGTCGATAAATAGACAATTGACATGTGCGTTTTAATAGACTTGGACCGTTATAGTGAAACCTTGTTTATCTCTTATATTTAAGAGAGAATTAATGATCTACTTATGAAGAAAGTGGCAATTACAAAGTATATAATTAATTAATAAAATATAATAGATTAAAAATAAATATTATTTAAAATACTCTTAAAAGTCACGTGTGATTTGTTAATTCCGAAACACAATTTTTAATTTACTTCCAGATTAATCGTATCTGTAACAAGCGTTAGAAGTTTCGAAACTCAATTTCCAAAAACCAATTGTTGCAATCTCGCTAATAGCGACTACAATTTTCTGATCAAGGTTACAAAAACTTGGAAATCACAGACTTTTATTACGGCATTATGGCGCTGTTAATTTCGCCGGATAATTTAATTGCTTGCTTTTCCTTCTGCTTTTAAACAATAGCATTTTTACACCCGCGAAATTTCTTAATTCATAAGAATCGAGGGGGCCCAGTATTATCGGCTTCCGCCTTTACAAAAATTATCGCGTACTGTCGGCGCGCTTTTTTTGCTTTCTTCCATTAAGGAACAATTCGTGACGGGCTTTACGAGTGTTAACGGTGAGGTATGGTGGAGTACACAGCAGACTCCCGTGGGTCATTTACGAGTCGTTAAATTACAGTGCAAAGTGAACTCTCGGCCGCGGCCATTTTCCGCGTTCAACCGTGACGGGACGATTTTACCTAGATACAGCGACTAAATAGATTTTATTTCATAGGACATAGGATTTTGTAAAAATTAATTTAATTGTGCTAGGGAAGACAAATCATATTTATGCGACTTCTATATACAAATTATTAGTTAAAAAATGAAATATCAAAGTTCAAATATTCAGTTCAGGTAGGGTGTTATTGACATCTAGATCGTAATGCTGAAACGAAAAATCTTCTTTTCCTAGTATATACGTTACGGAAAAGTTCATGATTTTTGCTGCGATTGGTAGTATAGGATAATAAAAGTATTTCAGACTAATATCATTTCCTGTTTTCGTAGTAATATTTCGTAGTAATATATAGTAATAATATATGGTGGATAATTGAAAAGAAGCAATTTCAAAGGATATCCATTGATATGTTGTAATTTTCTTGGAAATATAGCCCCATCTGAAACGAATTGGCTTTTTCTAAAATCGTCGAAAAATGGATTTAAATGATATAGAAAAGATATATCATCTTTTTTCCCAATTTTTAAAATGGATAAATCCAAGAACTTTTTTGACCATGCATTTTGAAGTGTAGTTTCAAAATGGGCATCGTTTTCATCATTATCATGAAACAGAATTAGTAAGCATTTTGGTCGTGAGTTATTCGAAGGATATTGCGATATTGCATTCCTAATATAGTCCATATTGTTTAATACATTCGTACAATTGTAATGTAGAATAATCTATAAAATTTCATTTGAATTATCGTTGCAACATTCCAAATTTGGTTTATTAAAATAAGACTCATCTAATTTCACTGTAGTGGCTGGTATGACTTGAAGTAATTCTTTGAAAATAACGTTTTGATCATTTGATAGCATCTCTTTATCAATCAAAACTTTATTTGATAGAAATCCAAATTATTTTGTAACAGTTGCTAATGTAAAATCTTCAACCAGTTACGTTGAAATAGTCGTTTCGTATTTGCTTCGATAGCATTTACAAATAATAGAAATATAAAAGTTGCAATAATCATTTTACACTTCTTCTTTAATCTACAAATATATATTAATAACTTTTATTTTAAAGTAGCACTGCATTATCGAATTTACAGTTATGCAATTGTTAATTCTAAAAATTACTAAAACAATTTTAATATTTTTTTATTCTTATGTTTATCTATGCTTCTTTTTGATCAAAATTAATTAGATGTTAATTAAAACACTATCGTAGAATTTTACTACCGGATGCACATTATTAATGACAGCTTTTCTAACTTCACATTCGCTAACGAGTATGACTTATAAGAATATTTTTTTTTTTTAAATCGAGTTTTCTGTTGCAGTTTTTCTATATTTAACCTTTAGAGGGCGGAGGTGGTCGAAATATCGATCACCCATGGCACACAAACTATTTGATGTTTACATGCAAAATTTGAGAAGTTGAATATATGCAAGATATCAATACAGTGTAAACGCCGATGATTATTGGCCTACTTAGTTATAAAATAGTAGATTTTATGTCAGAATTTTGTCAAAATAGTACAGAGTAAAAATTTATGAGTAATTAGTTTCATTTTTAGCATTAATTTAGTGTTAATAAACAAGAGCAACTGAGGGTGAAATGCATGAAAAAACTAATATATATTGTTAAAGCTTTGTCGGCCGACTCAGCTTACTGAGTTTCTTTTTGGGTCTCTTTTTTTTGGGACGAGGGTTTACGGTTTTCGAAGTATTAAATTATCCTATAATGAGTATTTACATTTATTTAAATTTATTTACCTTCATTTAAAAATATATATTTATTAAAGGCAAAGTTTCAGTGCAAAATTAAGTAAAAAGCACATAAACTACCTTATATCCATTTATTATATAATTAAAACTAGACCGAGCGCATTTGTACTCAACCAATTTCAAATTTCGCAATATAACAACAGGCGCCAAGTAGACACAATGGCACACAAGGCGAATCGAGGGATCAAGTTGAATTGGCAATCGAACGAAAGTTCGGATCGTGATGTGTAAAGAAGCGGGGATAAAAATCCCGCGTGTGTACAAAGGTTGCGGCGCTGCGAAACTGCGGACAAGGTCAGTCTCGTGTGTCCCGTTATTACATTGAGAAACTTGCTTGTGCGAAGTACAATTGGAGTTGCGGCGCGAGGGCGACCGCAACCAACTATTGTTTTCCCGATTACCAGTGAGATGCTTGTCTATGCGCGCTATCGTTTTTAGTGCGAAAAAAATTCTGTATCCTGGTTCATAAGGAGGGTCGATTTTTTTTAAACTACAAAATTTAATTAAAAATGGCGGCGTAATAGTAAATCTCGTGCTAAATTTAAATAATTCAAAACAATATCTTTAGTTGATGATAATGAAGGCTCCTATTATTTGAATCAAAGTATTACATTGTAAATTATTGTACTTTAAGAAAGTAGTAATCGCGAAGCAACGTCACAATGACTAATGCTCTATAGTTCAAGTATTTCGAAAAAATCAGGCAAAGTCTCATAGCGAAATTCCATCGCTGGAATTCATCGACACACCAAACACAGAACACCTCGATATTCCACCGCTGAACTTCGCTCTCCTATACTCTCCTCGCATTGTGTTCCTTATAAGAGGTGTGCACTGCACTGCACACGCACTAGCTTAATAAAGTCAGCGTTAATCGCGTCAGGTCTTGTTAGCCGTTGCTTTTAATTACCGCCGCGGGAGTCAATCGAAAATCCCTCCGTATATACCTACTATGCGCGTGTGTATATCTGAACGCGTCAGTGTAAATCTCCGGTAGCGGCAAGGGTTAAAAGGCGGGACAAAGCCGCGGCGAATCTAATTGGTTGACGAAACCGCGCGTGTGTGCTTATATACGGGACGTGTTTCACGAGAGTTTTTAACAGTACGACGATTTAAGAATGTCTTATATACGCAGGGGAATGCGGTATTGGAGGTATAGCGGTTGATTGAGGAAATTGTTGATTCGTTAATTTTAAGGGAATTCGGGTGGTTTGAGAATGGACTACTGGTTATAACATTCTGCAAGTGGATATATATATATTGTTGTGTTAAATTATCGCGCGTTGGTATGGCTATAATTTGTATTTGAAGCTAATTTGCATTTCTAATCCTAACGTATGATCTTTACGAGTCATTCAAGTGTTTAAAGTAGTTTGAGTAATATATATTTAGTCAAATTAGATATACAAATTGATAACTCTTTTAACAGAAAGTAAAACCGTATATCATTGTCTTCATTATGGAATAAGAGATGTTTTTAACAAAGTGTATTATGATTTCCCTAAACTTTGAAGTTCAAATTTTTTACATTATTAATGTATCAAATTTTAAGTTAAATACAACTATCTCAGACGCTTATACATCAGGAGTAAAATTCTATAATTCTCTATAAATTAATCGAATCCACCGCGAATTAAAAAGATCAGCAAACAATAAGGCAGGCTAACGAAAAGAAGCATGATTCACAGGATTTAAGTAATAGCTTAAAAGTAGCACATTTCCATGTACAAGAGACAGAGCAAGAGAGAAAGAGAGAGCGCGAAAATACCACAGTTGCCCAATTAGAACGTACACCCCGGTACAGCTCGGGCAACTGATCGCTTTATCAAGCATAAGGACAATATCGACGATAAATTAAGCTAGCGAACGAGCGTTCGTTTAAGACAGCTCTTGTTAAAAACTGCGTCGCATATGACCACACGAAGGACGATTTTTTTTCGTTGTCCCTTGTTTCGCTATGATTTAGTGGTCAGTGGGATAATTACCTGCACTCAAGCTGCTCGACAAAGCCAAAGGCCTTATTAGACAATTTTTTTTTTAACTGCTCGGTTTTAGAATAGCCATCAATGCTTTGTACGTCGAGCTTTTCTTCTTTGGCTTTGTGCTCGTTGGGATTCAGTATTGTCATCTAATGTTACGGACGATTATGATGTTGCGTTAAGTGGATGCTGATGATGTTTAAAGTCGCGATTAGGATCGTATTAGATACACTTTACTTTCATAGAGATTTCGATGTCCATTATATTTATTAATACGTGAAATTATGCATTTATTAACACACAAAAAGTTCACGCTGTAGATACGAGGAAACATTAGCTCTGTATCATAAATAGCTTCGGATATCTGATATCCAAGATGCGATAAGATCTTTATAAAAGGGTTTAATCGCTTTTTCGTATGAAATCAAAATTAATTTCTTCCTATAAAATAAATCACGTATACAATTGAATGGCGGCGAGCTAAAATCAATTTTCCGCGAAACACTTTACGACACATTCGTGCGAATAATTGCGCGATACTCGTGCACAGGGTATAGAAGAAAATATCCAGTTCCGGTATCTCGCATTTCGCTACACTTGCCATACCAGTTTTCCCGCCTATATACATATATACAAAGCCTATATATATCTTATATTTCTGGATACACCCATAACACACGGCCGATTAACCTATAAATTAGACTTTGGGTAGCTTTTGGCCACACGCACATACACAGTAACACCTCAAAAATACTTCCTGTTATTCGCTCGATCGATCTAACCAATAATATCTTCAAATTAAAAACGTGCAGTCGGTAGAACACGCGACTCGCTGCAACCACAAAAATCACGGCACGTGCTCCTTCTCAGCAATTTCCCAACGAATCACGCCTCTCGCACACACAGAGAGACACAGACACCCAATGCATTTATAGACACACAAAAAGTTCACGTCCCTCAAATCCACACCCATTGAACAAACTTGGGCGAAAAAAAAAATGCGAATGCCGCGGTGACAACAGAGATACTCGATGCCGATACACATACACAGTACCGCGAGTGGACACAGCCAACATATTTCAAGTGGGCGAGTCGAATAATTCGCCGTGCAGCGTCGCGTCACGTCGTATCGGCCGAGTTGATCGCTCTTATACATACACTCGCCGCGGTTGATTGTAGATCTGCACCGACGGTCAGGTGCATAATATCCAGTGAATGCCCGTGTGTGTCTGTGTGTGTGGCTCGTGCAGCACTGCATCACGTGTATCGTATATACGAGGGATTAGGCGGCTGCCGTTTGTAATCAGCAAGATCAAGGGAATCTGGTTTATACTGCTACTGCCGCTGAGCTATACAGAGTTTAAACGCGCTTTATGGGCGCGAATGCGCAGCGCTCACTTGTTTTTTTTTCTTTCTTTCGTTTTTCGAGAGGTTGTGGTTTTTTAAGTGCTGCTACGCGTGCAACGTATATATCTGCTGGAGTTGCGACTTAATTATAACGGGTATTAATGATTGTGTGATAATGATGATTTAGGGGGGAGAGCGAGAAGAAGGAGATACGATCTCGCGGTCGATCGGCTCTCGAGTGGCATGCTAAATAGCATACTTTGATCGTGGATTTTTCTGTTTCGCGGAGAATATGAATGTGTAGGTAGTTTAACGAGAGCGGCTATTTAATTTTTCTACTGCTCAAAGGTTTTATAGCTAGTAAATACACTGTCATGTCACATACTAAATGAGTACCCCTAAAAATAGTTCTTCTATGCATAAATAATCTCTGATTCAAAAAAAAAAGCAGTAGAATAATTTTACTGAATATCAATCACTAATAATAATACATATACATAATTTACTAAGCGAATACGTTCTCAGCAGGGAAGCTCCGCATTTCACAACGGCAATTAATTCATTACTCAGATTTGGCACAAAATCCACACGAGCGATTCGAGAGAAATGTCAATGCATACAGGCGGCGCGCAGCAGCTGTCGAGAATTTCATCAGACCTACTTGCGGGAACGCTCGCGAAATTTCATCAAGAAGCGCATGGCATGCAGCAGCAGCAGCAGCAGCAGCGGCGCCGGATGCGCGAGGACACTCGTAGCTCTCTTATAAAGGCGACCCCACTCGCGTGTGTGTATAGCATCCGCCGTGATTCTTATCGCATCAGCGGCAGCGGCAGCGCAACTTGAGCACCCGCGCGCAATTAACTACCGCCGCTGCTGCTGCTGTGCACTCGATCGAAAACGATGTGCTTAGGCGTTTTATTCCCATTACGCCATTTTGTGTTATTGAGCAATCCGCGATTTATGTATACGATAGGTTAATTCATGGATTATGGCGTGGGTTTCGGACAGTTTTGTTTATTTTATATCGGCGTCGGGTGATTATTGCTCTTGAAATCCGAGAGGAGGAATATCGACAAGGGATATACATGCAGATCTGCTGCTGCTTTAGCTTTGCATATATATATATATATATATATAATCATACGTTGGTTTTGTTACTTGCAAGTTTGTTTATGCATTACGCCTGCAGTGTATATGTTTATTATCATCTGGTGGTTTTAAATAAGTTTTATACTTTGTGTATTTTATAGAGTATACGTTACAAACGTTACTGTGTGTTTTCCCAAGGTAACAAGAGAATAGCCGTTAACATGGATCTTTATGCTCTTTCTTTTTCATCAAAATTATGGGATATTACAAAATTATGAATTACAATCATCGCGGCATTGCCGCGCAATTTTTACGTGTTTTGCAAGAAATTAAAATAAGGTACAGTCTATTTTTTGTCCAGTGTTCATTTTTACGAAAATTACACACGAACTCTCCGATTGCGAAATAATAAAATAATATTTCTCAAGTCTGCGCAGGTGCCGATATCTAGACATTTTCAAATTCTACTCTTATATCCCCAGTTTCTCAAGACAATAAAACCCGGTTACAATCGGGCGTAAGCCGAGCAATTCGACGCTAACACAACCGCAGCGCAGAGTATAAAACTGGCCGTACCGAAAAGAGAGAGAGAGAGAGAGAGAGAGAAAAGAATTGCAGCAGCAGCAAATGTAACCACTTGGCACCCAACCTAAAATTTCGAATATCTCTCACAATAATACACGTGTAGAGCATAATAGTATAAAAGAGTGGCCACAATATTACACATCCACTCGCAAAACGTGCATTGCCCCCGCGCAGTCGATGTGCGCAGGAATTCGCGAAAGTATAACTGTGGCCCGGCGACAAATATTTCCACGTTGAATGAACGCGAGAGCAGAAAGAAAAAAAAAACATAGACCGAGCGAATTGTAAAAATCGCGTCTAGGTATAGCCAGAGGCGAGGAAAAAAAAGCTTCGCTCTGTGTGTGTGTGTGTGTGCGCGCGCGCGCATTGTGCAAGGCCGTGTCCTGGACTGTACCGCCTCGCGATTATGCTAATTTAATTGGGCAGTTTTGAAACACCGCCGCGGCTACAAGGCGGCACCCGACGCACCGAATATATACTATACCTGTACAGGAGTAAAAAGTTTCGTTTCTTTTTCTTCCTTGACTCTAAAGCGATGATTTTTGGTGAAATGTAGAGAGAGAGAGAGAGAGAGAGAGACAGAAATTCGAGCAGTAGGTCTCGTGTATAACTGATAAATTGCGCGCGTTAAAAGTACTAGAAATCGGATTGGTTATATACGATTGGTAAAGCTCAAAAATGCTGTCGAGCGACACCATTTTATATGTACTGTATAATCTGTATCTGTATCGACATATAATTGTATCCGATTAGACTAATGATAGAGAGCTATAAAGATATACCTGCGTGTATAAAATACGGAAAATTGTGAATTCCCGCGTATCGTGTAATGAATCGAATGCTTGCATTTTATTACAACGAGCATTAGGAACCTTTTTTTTTCGACACTTATGATGGCGACTTTCCAATTTCTGATTATATTACCTTATACATACATATATTAGAGCGAAAAAGTGTTCTGGTTTTAGAAAAAAAGGAGGGCTAGCTGTCATCGTTAATCACTGTTTTTGGCCTCAAAGCGCATTATAACACATACTTTCTACTTTCTATAGGAATATTTGTCTTTATGTCGCGCCCCATTTATTGCAAGTCAAACTCGCTCGCTGAATTTATAAAAGGACACACTCTACGATTTTATGGCTATCGATAACTTTAATGCCCGCCGCGGCCGCCGCGCAAGTGAAAATTGCAAACTTTATCGTATCGGCTCACCCTAATAAAACGTCATTTCTGAACTACCAACCGACACACCAACCTGCCGCTAAACTAAAAAATTAAAAATGCTCCTCGGGTACCAAGTGCACAGAAAAGCCGCTGGATTACATAAATCTTTGTATATCCACAGCTGTAATTGAATGCTTCCATAAATAATAAGCCGAATGACCTTATCTCTAGATAAGGATTAAATAATCCATCAACCGTAGGCCGCGCGAGGGTGAACTTTGTGTAAACACAATGGGGAATGCGTGTGGAGAGCACGTAAATAAAGATCTTTGCGGGTGCGCGCGTTTTCTTGAAACAACGGCGACCGCGCGAAATGGAAACAATGACCTATCACATATTATGCACATAGCCTGAGATTATACGCGGCGCGCGGTGAACGCCACCGCCGCTCTCGGTCTTTGGCCGCCAATCGATGGTGCAATTTTTCGTGCCGCGCCCGGCTAAAAAATCGAAAGCGAGCTGGAAAACTGTATATATATATATATATATGTATACGCGCGGAGGAAAGCAATACTGGCGAGTGTCGGCGGCTACTGTTTTTTTTTGTGTGTACGTTCCGCGAAGAGGGAGAGCCGGTTCTTGTTTGTTGGGCCATTCCGCGTATAATACACCACCGGATCCTTGAAAAATGTTTCTCAATTGGCTTGAAATTTCGCTGCTGCCGAAACTCGTGGTGACAATGTGACAAAAATACGATCGCGAGAGAAATTTCAAGTATGATTACAGTAAATAATGCTTTGAATATTTTATAATATAAATATTTGGTTATGTGGTGCGATTTTCGTGTGTCGATTATTTGTTCAAGTTTTCCGTAAAGGTATAGACGCGTAGTGTATAATGTAATACTCTTGTAATACAAGCTTGTAAGATACCGGGAATTAATTATCAGCTTAGATTTAAAGTAGTTCAGATAATCCGTCAATGTCGGATGTAATTGAATACTTATTGCACCGGCTAATTAATCTTCACTATAGTACCTGCTATTTTTGTAACAAAAATGTATGCTATGAAGCAAGTGTGATGCATAACGAAATTTATGTACCGGGAATTACTCAATATCGTATATTTATAACTAACTACAATGTTGTAGACGAAAAATAATTTTCAAAGCAAACTGTAAACTGAAGGTATTTAACTTAAATTAAAGCGTTGTACATTTAAATGTCATTTATAAGCGTTAGGTATAGCCAGAAGTTTTTGCGCAGATGATGAGTCAGATGGCATCGTGTTTGTCGACCTTTGGAAGGAAAGCGAAAAGCGTGTAAACTTGATTGTGAACCGACAATCACTGGGTCGTGCAAAAAAAATGTCAGCATGTATATATATATGAGAGCCGCAAGTGCATTATTAGACTGTTTAGCTACGCTCGGTGAGTCGGTGAAAATCGTCGTTTTTACGAGGCGCGACCAACCGTTGCAGCTGCGCGTGGTATCCCGATGTTTTCTATATATAATGCACCTGCCATTCGACGTTGACGTTTTCCTCATTCGTAGCATACTTTCATTGAATCCGAGTGTATTTGTCGAAAGGGTTTGGCAAAAATCGCCCGGACACGATATATACATATATGTGGAGAAAAAAGGGGAAACAAGTATCTAGGACAGCAGATAGATATTTTTAGGTTTATATGTATCGGCAGCTGGTGGCGGACTTTTTTCGGCAGTTAAATGACAGCGTTAAAATTGTCCGCGCGCGGTCATTTTGCCGAGGCGTAAATCTCTCGTTAAAAACGAAAGTGCATTGTGCACCGGGCTATATAAGTGTCCCGGCAATAACGATAAAATGCTCCAGATTTTCAGGAAAATTCGTATGGGTAGCGCGAGTGTTATGGAGACCTGTTATTACCATAAAATACAAAGATTGCAATATCGAAGTATAGTCGGAGTAGAAAAAAAGAAAAACATTGTAACCTTAAAAGAACTAAAATATTGATAAAAGTACAAGAATGTATACGTGCGGGCGGCGATATTTGAACTCTGAAAACACGACTTTTAATGACTCGTGCTCTAAGCTTGACACAAAATTGTTGATTTATAAAACTAACCTTATGTAAACCTTATATTTATTCTCCTATAATCAAAGTTAAATATTATAATTAAGTAATTCATAGATATAGTAAGCCACTGTAAAAAAATGTCTATTTTATTTAGGTTAAACAGAAGCACTGTGCAAATGCAAAACAGTATCGATAAAAAAATCGATAAATTTTTTTTTCTCCGGAATTCTCACCGAGAAACGTTAAAAATTGCTCTGCGAAAACATGTCTTACGCCCCGCGAGTCAGAAGTGCAACATAGCTCTGACCCCACATATACGTATACACAGGCGAATGGTCGAATATACGGCCGAATTGGTGGAGAAGCAAAAAAAAAATCGTGGCGAGAGCACGAGGGGGTCATTAAGTTTGCGCGCGGCGGTAGTAACAACCCGCGGTTTATATATAAGCACTCGCGCGCGCACCACTGCGGTATTCTTAAAACTCGCGAAACGCCGCACCCGCGCCTAATGACTAATTACTCGTTTATTAAGAGCTTTGGCAGTCGGGCCGCAGTTTTTTTTTCCTTTTCCAGTTACCGCCGCGGCCGAATTGTTTTTCGTACCTCGTGTGTTTCGATCTTTTCACGGTCTCTCTCTCTCCCTTTTCTGAAATTCAATTAGTTTGTTTGCTTTTGCCATGGAAAAATGGCTTTATTTATTATTCTGTTTACCTAGAGAGCGGATAATTTAAATATTTTGCGTCAGACTGTGCCCTTAAAAATTTTCGTTTACGATAAAGCACACCGCTAAATCCCAGTGAATAAAGGTGCTGGAACATTTTTCCGTAATTTTGCGACTCAAAGAGCGCAAGTTTACGTTAAAATTAGAATAATCTACAGTAAAAATTGAAGGAGGTCTATGAAGTAACTAAAGCGCATACTATACATAATGCTTCAGAACAATTTCTTGCTCTAGTTAAAATGTAATAGCAGAGTCTGCGATCTGTGGAAGACTATTTTCGAACTCACTATAGTGTAACCGCCAGAGTCGGCGAACTTTTTATTCTACTTAGGATTTGTAACGTATTATATTCTGCACTTTATACTAAACGGCCACAAACGCTGTTAATTCGAAAATCAATTATATCATAACATTGTTTTTTTCAAATACTAAAATTTTACAACAACAATTTTCGGTAGCATTTTAAAAATAGAAGTCCTGTTACGTAATGTAAAAAAAAAGAAATAAATAAAACGTAAACCATCGCCAATAACTTTTGGTAAATCAACGAAGCAATACCACTCACTAAATAAAAGTGGACTTTTACATCACTTTGATAAGGATCATTTATCTCGAGTGCGTTCGCACGGGAACGTGGAAAAGGACCGAGAGAAGTCGTACAGATTGATTTACGTCGAGGTGTACACACGCATCGAACGCCCAGATACGGGATGCGAGAGCTAACGCGTTTCCGCGTAACTGTGATTTTTTTTGAGTCAACGAGATGCGAGATCGGGTTTTTGCCGCTATTACATTGATGGATATTGGGAAAATCATTGTGCGGTCCCGACTAAACCTGTTTTTGTTGCGGCTTTGTTTTAATGGCTTTCTCGAGAGTTGGGCTTTTCATTGCTCTCTGCAAGCTACTTGAAATTGCTGAATTTTCAACGGCTAACATTTAATTGTGTATAGTGATCTTATAGATTGGAATCCGCCTGATACTTACTACGGATTTTAAGACATTTGAGATAATAAAGATGTAAAAAACGTAAATTGCAAAAATCAATTTTTCATTAAAAAACCAAAGACAATCATAACAAACGAAAATTTTCAGTGGACATACGATAAAAAAAATAACTGAGTTGATGAACATAAAAATCGGGTAAATCGTTCACGAAACATGTGAGTAAGCACACACAATAAATACTTGAAATATATTTTTTACCATAGTATGCGTAAAAATTTTAGGCACGAAAAACAGTGTGTAAAATTAAATTATTACGCATACTATGTCAAAATAGTATATAATACGCAACTAGTGAGCGAAGCAGATTATCTCGACGATGGGGAAGTTTGTTGCCCGAGCAAAACGAGGGTGACAATCATACGAACCGAGATAACCTGAGCGCACGTGTTACGTACAATATTTTTCCAAACTGCGTGCACATAGTTCGATTTTGCGCACGCATACCAAGGATCGAAGTAGATATCGACTCCTTCCTTCGAAGAGCTATCGAAGATTCTTCTCTGCACAAGTTACGGTTAACTGAAGTTATTGAAAGTTATATTCTGGTTTTGCTCTGATAGTCATGTAGAATTAAGGTTAAAAAACTGAAATTCGAAAATGCCTTACGAATACATTCTTAAAATTTCGTAGTCGCAAATATTTCTCATTGTCTTTTATAAATCGTTCTGCGCAAGAACAAATTATGCTTTCAGCAAAATTAGGTTTCGTGAGTCTATTGAGTTTTGACATTAAGAAAATAAAGCTATTATAAATAATGCGAATAGTAACTGCATAATAATGAGTCGATAATTTCATAATAACTTCTTTATAAGGTTTACGTTCCACCGTAATAGAGAATTCAGTCGACCCAATTGTTCGGTACGGTACCCACTAAACGGTCATCTCAAAACAGCATAACTCCTCTATCTTATATTAACACCAGTCGACGGCACAATGGAAAATTCTCGAAGTGCTCAGGCTTTTATCCCATTAGCGATGCCTGCAGAGAGAGAGGGTGTAAAATTCGTCGGATACCGCGGCTCTCATTGTCTGCCGCGATCCCTTTGTTCTCCCGCGCAGAGAGGCTGCATCTTTCTGCTATGCGCTGCACGTGACCGCATCGTATAATAGGCGAGAAAGGCGCCTCTCCCGATGCGATCTGCGAATACATATGTATATGTACATGCGGGCCTTGCAAAATATATAGACTTTTTAAAAGGATGATTCTCGTGCCTTTTGCGTGGGTCGCGTGCACTGATCCTTTTATACATGTATACACATACACCGCGAGAGTCATCTAGATATTTTCCCGTTGCGCAATGGATTTTCTGTGTGTTTGCGGCGCTCGGCGTTGCGTGTATAGTTCGTCGTGGGATATTTTGAAATGCTCGATCGGTTAGAATTCGAAATTTATGGATGGGTTTACTTTGCGTATATTAGATGCAGCTTGGCTCGGTTCTGGCGGATAGATTAATCAGTGGGAATAGGCCAAAATTGTCTGCTGATGATGAGAATTAGATAATATTAAGCGAGTCTTGGATATATACTCGATGCAACTTAATTTGCCAGTCGAGTGTTTGAACGGCTAAATTTTCGATTTAAGAAAGTTAAATTGATCGAAATTGATGGGTATTTGTGCCTACTTATTTCTTATTACAGCTTTATTAGTTTTTCAGCATGGTGATTTTACGAGCTTTGCTGATAAATGTACTATTTGGAAATTTCGAGCCTCGCCTGCGATGAATGTTTGGATATACAAAATCCTCGAGTATAATAATAAATGCATTTAATTTACAAAATTTACACTTATAAATCGAATTTGTAATTCTTTAGGAGCTCTTAAAGTTCTGATAGATTTCATGTATTACGCGGTACACAAGCCAAATATGCGAGAAATCCATAAAGTCGAAAGCATTCTATTCTGAAATAAAAGGGAAAAGATAGAAAATCGTTCGAATCTTACGAAAAGTTCCAGCAAAGAACGGAACATACAATCTTGCACAATTCTAAGCGTGTAATACATTATAATAACAAACTGTCCCAATTACCGAACAAACCCAGACAGGCGTTAGATGCCAGCCGAAAGCAGCGCGAGCGCATTATAATATTATTGTCACATGCTCCGGCATTGTTACGGCAACTGTGCGGCGCGCTGTATATAGAGGCAGAGCATTCGCGGCAAGCCAACCGTGAGAAATCTCTCTCTCTCTCCCTCTGCATAATGCCACATCGTTATTACACGTACATATATATACAGAGCATCAGCCAAATTGTATGTGTATACGCGTTCGCTCATTAACCGGCGCGCGTATATACACTTTTCGCATTAGGCCACGCCGCCATCGCCCCTGTATAGAAGGACGTCAAAATTATTTATCGTCCGGTGCAGCGGTAATAACGTTGTAAAGCGACGCCTTTTAAAGAGCTTAGGCTTTCGTTTGCGCTGGTGCTGTTGCGAGCCAAAATCACGCAGTCAGAGTGAACGTATCTATTATTATTTCATACGTGGCTCTTGCATAGCCAGAGGAGGTTTTTTTTAATGCGGCAAGGATAATTTGGGCTAATTTTTGTGGACGTTCTAAATTCGGAGGATTATTTGCTACAGTTATTTATTTTTTGTTTAAATTATACGTTGAGTATTTTGTTAAAATTGTGTTTCTGGAAAAGCTGCTTTTTGTTAACAATGAACGTATGTAATAAGTTTAACTTTAGAAGTAGTCTATATTCTTAAATAAAATACTTTAAGGCAAGCTAATAAGATTTATAAGTTGCGTACTTACGACCCAACCCGAGTAGCCATTCGGCATAATGAACGAACAATCGTACACACTATACAGAACTATCTTAAGCATTTTCATGAATTCTTCGCGCGAAAAGTTAAGTGGGTCAAATAAATTCATGCGCCTTTCATTCGCACGAATCACAAACGTAATTGGGTCCTACTTTATTATGAAAATAGGCTCTTGCACTGTTTAAAAAAAAAAAACAAGCGAAACGCCAAAGATATTCTGAAATTCGCTCAAACGCACACACACACAATCTAATGAGCATAGAACCGCGGCGGACAGGTGTACACGCACTTTCATAAAAGTGAAATTCGATTTATATGCAATTAAAATCGATTTAGACCCGCCGCCCGATTGTTTACGATTTCACTCATCGATTGCCACAGTATAATGAAGTAGCCGGGAAATCGAGCCCTAACAATCAAACGATATTCGTGCGAGGCGTGATTCGTTCGGTAGAGCATTAAAAAGATTTTTTAAGAAGGACTACGTAATTATAATAGGGTTCGGTTGCGAGCTCATTACATCTCTGAAGATGGAATCGCGTGCGCTTAGATTTCGTGGAAACTGTCGCGCGCGAGAGTCACACAATTGGTTCTCGTTGGGTAATAATTTTGAGCGAATCTTTCGTAATTGTTATTGTATCATTCGCGGTGAGATTTGCGGTTAGAGACAAATGCGTACCTAAAACTGAGACGTACTTGAGTAAAGTCCTTTAATAAACAATTTTTAATGAGGAAGTTATATGATTTAAGTTAACTATATATATATATTGTACAATAATTTTTAATTTTGTATTAATGTTGTTCGGTTGCAAAATTTATTTTATGCAGAGTAAAATATTACGGCTGCCAGTTAATAATGATCTAATGCCTATTAATGCATAGGAAGTGAAACGATCTTAAACCGGTTGTTCGCCCTTATGCCAAAAGTGTAGCTCTTTTTAGAAATCCAGCTAATTTCACCCAACAATAAACATCTCGAAGCAAGTCCATAAAGCACCCAAAGAGCTTTCTCTCCAAGGAAATCAAGCTCGAATCCAGCTCAATCTTGCGGCTAAATCATTAATCTACATTTTTTCACCGCGTGTTTCTCGGCCAAACGGATAACGCGCGCTAACACAGCCTGAACAACTCGGACTTAAACCCGCGAACATCTAAGCGGAAGTTGTCGCTTATCGGCCGCCCCCTGTGTTTTACACGCGCGTATACGTTAGCGCAGTATTTTCCTAGGTGTGGACTTATCGTGAAAAAGTTCGCGTACCGACACTTTTCGCATGGCGGTCCGATAAGGTAAGGATAATTGGCACGGAATGTGTATCGGTTCGCTCTACACGAGGATTGATTATAGAAGCCAGAGAGAAATTTTAGCGGCTCGTAGGCGAAGACAAATGCATTTCTAAATACGGATAAATAAACATTAGGTCGGAGGGGTGGTGGTGGCAACAGGTGCGCACTACCGCTGCCGTTTTCGCCGCTGCGAAATAAATTTCGCTCGATCGCGGTTGCGCTGACGTTGAAAAATATAGCGATTAGAAATTCGCCGATCTGGTTTTCGGGCTTTGCGGGAATAATCGCCCTGTTTTATGCTAGTCCCGTGTATAGGAATGAACAGGCTTGGGAGATTTGGTCCTGAGATACGTTAGTGATAAAATTAATCATACCGGTGTTAGTACTAGATGATAAGGTTTTGTTAATTGATAACGCATGAAATGCTGTAATGCGATAAATTATTGCTACGCACCTTGCGATGAGATTGGGAATTTTAAAATTGTCGGGTTGCGTATTTAAGCAATTTATAGAAAAAGAAACTAATGCTCTATTTATTATACAGTTTAATCCGTTTGATCGTGAGTTGAGTTTTTATGTGCATAAAAAAGGACTGGTTCCGCGTCTCTAACTTTCAGAAAACCGTAGAAAATTTAATAAAAAAAAAATCTGTAACGTCTACATATCGAACACTAGCATATTATGCAGCCACTTGCATGCGCCGAGCGATCTCTATCTCAACCGTCCAGTTAAATATTCCTTTACTCGACCATTTAAATTTCAGAATAGCATTATAATTTATCCACGAATGGAAGCAGCTATCGTCGACCTTAATTTTCCCATAAAAAAAAGAACCAGTTTGCGCAGAAATAAAAAAATCACGCGCTGCAATCCCTTGCCTGTGTACCTACAAATCAGGTTGTCAAACACAGAGCAGACTCTCGATATAGAAAAAGCTCCTGCACGCACACACACACACACACACACACACACACACACACACACACACACACACACACACACACACACACACACACACACAC
>UELV01083157.1:23981-56016 GCA_900490015.1 Megastigmus stigmatizans | reverse complement strand
GTTCTTAAGTGTCCATTCACTGGGTCTTTTACCTTAAATAAATATGTATAAAAATAAGATTTAATATATTAAGCGAGCAAATGTGGTGTCAAAGTTTTCAATGTCTGTAATTATCTCTAGTGTTTAAATTCTGCGGCAATCTCTTTTCTTGTTATTTTTATCTTATTTTTATTTTGGTTATGTTTGTGTACAGCCTGAAGATAAAGGTATAAGGATTAAAACCTTCAAAGCGTCGCAATAAAAGTTTTTTTAAGAAACAAATTGCTTTCTATGTGGTTCTTTGACGATCTTTGACGATAATTCAATCCCCTATATGACTTTTACGAGGGTACATTTGTTTGTGGCATACTGAATAGTTTATTGGTATGGTATCATTCAAACTTTTCGAAGTAGAAACATTTTTGAAAGAATCATTAAAATAGCGATTATTGGTTTTGAAGTACATTGATTTTCATACATTTTTAAATTTATTATTATTATTAGTCTTAACTTTACAAAGTATAAAAAGTCACTTCTATAGTTATTAGCTTATGAGTAAGAGTGTGATATATAACTTTGATATAGTTCTGTTTATTTTTATGGAAACAATTTTTGCTAATATAATATTTTGTATTTCATAATTATAAGACATAATTATTTAAGTTTCAGGAACATTTGTCACGAAAAATAATCAGCTGATTAAAGCGCCTTGATGATGCTCGTATATACAAGATCAGTCACGTCCGACGGGCAGAAGTACTCGAGTATAAAATGTAAAATTGAAATCCGTACATATGTTTATCGATTCTATCTAAAATTTGCTGTAATAGCTGCATAAACGTACTTTTTATAAAACAATTTAAGAATTTGTAAGTGTAACGCATCGAACAAGTTATTCTAAAAACACTTTACACACTCATCTCTAAAAGTTTACGATCGCTTCCAAAATAACTGCATATAAGCGTCATATCTCCGAGATCGCAGAGTCCCACATGTACATTAATTTCCTCGGCATTCCAGCACTGTCAACCTCGTCGATCATCGTGCAGCAGAGAAACAGTCGGTGCAGCCGCAAAGTGCAAGTATAATATTACGGGTATAGCACGGCTCTTTTATTGGCACAGCTCGGCGAATGAGCGAGACTCGAGCTACCGGTCGATGGCCAGCATCAGCTCCGAGGCAAAGCGAACGTCTCGACTTCGGGATTTGTTTGCGGACCATCTCTCTCTCTCTCTCTCTCTCTCTCATCCTCGATGCTGCTGCTTCGCTGCAGCACATCGACTGCACACTGATCCCCACCAGCAGCAGGTCGCGTTCTACCCCCCACCACCGCTAGTTCCACCCAACGGCTTGCGGCGTTTCTCCTTCGCGAGAGCTTCTCTCCGATTGGCTCGGCGGCTCCGCGTGGGGCTCCGTTCCGTCCTCGGAGTCCCTCGATTCTCTTAGTCAACTGGTTAGCAGTTCCGATGGGCGGTTCTGGTGTTAGTTCTGGGCGGTAACCGAGGCAAAGCTATAAAAGACCCTCGAGGGGCTCAGGTCGAGCAGATGCGTACGATCGCTCAAACGGGAAAGTTCGGCCCAATACAAGCGACCAGCATAAGAGTTAGACTCGAGTGAAAACGCTTCGGTCGTCAGATCTTCGGGTGTTTTACTCCGGGCCAAGTGAGGAAACACTCGTCACACGTCAACGTTGAGTGCGCGCGTTCGCAGCTGTAGCCTGCAGTGAGAAAGAGACTTTGGAGAAAGTTGATATATACAGTGATATACAGTTGATATACAGTGCAGGAGAGAGAAGCTCTCGCATTGGCGTCCATAATAGTCTAGTGCGACCGCAGTTTTATAGTCGTATAATAAAAAAAAAAAAAAAAAAAAAAAAAAAAACTGAGTTGTAGTGCAACAGCCGAGGAATACATAATAATGGTGAACATGGAGGGTTCGAACGAGCAGATGACAGTGACAGCATCGCCACCGCCTGCACGAACCAGCCTCAAGACGAACTTCAGCATCCGCGACATCGTGCCGCACGTATGCGTCGGGAGCCAGTCACCGGGACCCGACAGCGACGACTCGTCGGATCTCGACGTGACGGGCGACGGCAACGAGACACCGCCGCTCGACTGTTCGCGCAACGCGGCCAACTGCAGTCCCACGGCGTCCGAGTCCCAAAAGAGCCCCGAGTCCGGCAAAGACTCCGGCACCGTCGACCCCGAGAAGAAGAAGTCGGAGAAGCCGCCCTACAGTTACAACGCTCTCATCATGATGGCGATACGTCAGAGTCCCGAGAAGAGGCTCACCTTAAACGGCATCTACGAGTACATAATGCGCAACTTCCCCTACTACGAGAACAACAAGCAGGGCTGGCAGAACTCCATCAGACACAATCTCTCGCTGAACAAGTGCTTCGTGAAGGTGCCCCGACACTACGACGACCCGGGCAAGGGCAACTACTGGATGCTCGACGCCAGTTCCGAGGACGTGTTCATAGGCGGTACCACGGGGAAGCTGCGCAGACGTACGACAGCTGCCTCGAGATCGCGACTGGCCGCCTTCAAGCGCAGCGCCGTCCTCAGCGGACTCTACCCCTCGCCGTACGCACCACCCGGCTGGCCGGCGTCCCTCTACAGTCTGCCCTATCTGCCCCGGGGCGCCGCCGCCGCCTACGGACCCGGTGCCGCAGCCGCCTACGCCACCCCGGCCGGTTATCCCGCGAGTCTCCTGCCCGGAGCCACTGGCTCCGTCGCGGCGAGTCTGCCCTGCAAGCCCCAGCCTCTGCCGGCCTCGGCGGCTCCTCCAGCGCACGGAGGCTTCTCCATGGAGCGGCTGCTGCAGGCTCCGACGGGCGCGTACTCCTCGGGCATCGCGGCTGTGCCCGCGATGCCGCCGACGGGGACGCCCTACGACTTTTACGCGACGCTCAGGAACTTGGCGGCGCACCAGCAGCACCAGGCCGCCGTATTCGCCCAGCACCAGCAGCAGCAACACCACCAGCAGCAGCAGCAGCAGCAGCAGCAGCAGCAGCAGCAGCAACAACAGTCCCGGTACCAGATGGCGGCAGCGAGTCAGCCAGCCTCGACGACGGCATCGCCGGGAAGCAGTCCCGAGCCCGTGTCGCCGCACTCGCCGCCGGCCGTCGCTCACCACCACCACCATCACCAGCAGCAGCAGCAACAGCACCAACACCAACACCACACGGGACCGCAGCTTATGCTCAAGCCCATCACCGTGCTGACGGGTAGACAGAGCTGAAGCCCGGGTACGACGCAGACGAGCCTCCTGGAGAACCGATAGATAGGAGTTGTGCGCACCGAGGAGTAGTGCGCGGGACGTATTTATACACCAGTGATTTTTTTGAGATTCATCTCACAGCGCACGCAGCTGACTTTGTACTTTATAGCCCACAGAGAGTAATATATGTATTTATAAATGAGAGACTCGTTAATTGTAGCGGCTGCAAAAGCGGGTGATTTCCGACGACGATATATACGTTACACGAGGATATTGACCAACGATTATAAACGACGTTCGCGCTATTTCGTCCTATCAACGAGTTGGTCCGCACGGTATATCGATTGTAACCTTTGTACATAGCCATTAACTACGTTGCCGAGATTTTAGTTGTCAGTTATATTGTGTAGATAGACATTTTCGATGATGATGAAATTGCTCTGAGAGCTTTACCGAGAAAGAGAGTCCGGTGGACCGACGATTATGGAGCCGGATTCTGTGCGCCCTGTCCGGCGTCTTGTTATTATTATTCTTATATATGTTGTATATACGGATATTGCAAAGATTATTATTATTATTATTATTATATTAGTATTATTATGATATTATCGATGTCGGCGTAAACGCCCGTGGATATTAGCCCTGTACATAAAAATTGCGTAGAACAAATTCGACGATTATAGAATAAGAGGAGAGATGAGACATAATATGTTGTAAAACGTACGATGAATAAATGTCCAAAATTTTTTTCTATAAATCACTGTCGATTCAATGACTTGAAAACTACCTTCAACCATTTATCCCAACTTACCCAATTGCTATTATTATTATTCAATTATATTCAAATATTAAATTCTAAAATGATATTTCCATTTTCATACAAGTTTATCTTAAAGAAATTGATTAGTTCTTCCATAGAGTTGATGCATGCAGTAATTGGCATATGCACTCACAGAAAATATTTACTATTTATGCATCCTTAAATAAATTCAAAACATTGCATTCAAACAATGATAAATACTTGAATGAAATTGTCTAGCATTTTTATGAACTACTACAACGTAGCTTTGATTTTTTTAAAATAAATTTAATACTAAATTCGATGTTCAAAGAATACCAAAAGATTATTAATATAACTTAATCAGTTATATTTAGTTGTATAGTATCAATATAGTAACTTTTCAGAAATGGAAGCTTATAAAAGTGATATTTTGAGAAACTGAATTTAATGATCAAAAATAATCGGTATTTTTTTATTTCATATATTTTCACACACAAACTTGCAATTTATCTTTATATACATTTCATGTCAAATTTTATCCATTATTGAGTAAGTACTTCACTGTTCCGACCAGCATACTTTGACATCGTTATCTGAGGTGATACAAGAAATTCAACACTCACTAATTAATTCAATACAATGATCTTATACCATTTGGATATTATAATACTGAGATTTTCAATCGGCCACTGCAGAGCTGTAAAATCCCATATTAAATTATTATCCCGATGGAAAATATCGAGAGTCTCGCTGGTACTGGTATACGAGCCGAATCGTATCATAAAATTAAGAGGCCAAACCCGCCGACTGTCAAAACATGGGCACAAGTTTCGTTCGTCAAGAGGCCAGTAAACAATAGAGCTGCAGAAATATATATGTATTTGCTTGGAGCGCACGCCCGCCCCGTCGAATTACTTTATTACTACAATATAACCATAAACCGCGTTTCGGTGATGGCCTTCCCTTTAAAGGTCGACTCGGTATGTATCTCTCTTGATCCTTGGGTTTCTCCTCGACCCCGAGACTATTACGCAGAAAAATTGTTTTCGACGCCTCGAAAACCAAGGGCAAAGGGCAACTATACAACTCAAGTTCTATTCAACAAAAAATCTCTTTTTTTTTCGTTTTCTAAAAATTAAAAGAAAATTGCGGTTAGGGCTTGGGCTTAAAGGGCTTGGAAAAAAAATCGTGTTACTATAAGCTGCAGTTAATATCACTCGAATACCTTTGACCGTATAAGACCAGTAAACAAAAATATATGATGCAATTGACATGACTATTATTCAAAAGAGTTCGTACATTTTATTACTGCATTTTGAAAACATCACATATGCTGATTAAATATAGAAAGAATTTAAGAAAACTTGCATTGGTAAAATTCTCTATGTATACTTGTGGTCAGCAGCATCACGAACAACATCGAACTGTCGCACACGTATTCGTAACTAGACAGTATCAAGTACACGTGTATTGCTATACGAACTTTAATAATATACACAGGTTCAATATCGCGCATAACCAGATTGTAAATTGCACAAATAATGAATAATCGACAGGCTGCATTAAACGCGTGGCGGTCGAAAATAAAGTTCATCGATAAAATTCAACAAGAAGGGGAAATTAAAAAAGAAAACGTCGATCGATGCGTGGGCCTCATGCATACTTTATATATCTCCCCGTCGGCGTTCAAAGAACGTCAATGCCACGACTGCGCGCCGTCGAATATCGCGACGTCCGATATAGTAGAAAGTAGTATATATGTGTACGAGAGGTAAAGCTAAAGCGTCCGTTGATCTATGTACACGCGGGGGGAGAACACGTTAGACCGCGGCGCGATATAAAACCACACACGCTACTTAACAAATAAATACTATAAAAAGTATCATTACATTCTCTTGGATGTTACATGTGCAGTGCACTTATTTATAGAGCAGCCGCGAGCGCTGCCGCTGCCGTTTCACTTCCACCTATAGATCATTCGAGCCTTAAGAGGCCAAATTACTATAAGCATGCAATTTTCAATTTTAGTCATTTTTATGAATAGAATATACTTAATAATACATTTCTTTAAAAAGACCGACATTAAAAATTCAACGCGGAATGATAAAATAGGTGGCGTTGTATATTGTGCGAAATAAATATATTACATTTATTATTGTTATGTTTGAAAGTTTTCAAATCAATACTCGTTAAAAAAATATAATGATTTAAATAAAGTAATTTTATTTTATTTTAAATGATATTTGTATATAAAATTTTGATTTTTACTATATTATACATGAACGGTTGAAATACAAATTTAAATATTGATTTACTATACCTGAGATAATTTACCCGAGTACACGCAGAAGGGCAAAATATATTCCATTATTTAAAACAAATGACTGGTATACCTTATTCAAGACTGTATTACAAGGTATATATAAGTCTAAAAATTGCACCTATACCTTTAAGAATAAGAAAATTACATAATTTAATATAGAATTATATAATAGCACAAGTAATACAAGAGCCATGATAATTTATTTCGGTTGAGTTAAATTATGTTAAGTGAACATGCCGATATTACACACTGTACATCAATCACCAAAATAATTTTATTCCTGCAGTTTGTCGCGGTATATAAAGCAAATGAGGAAAGCAGAGGTAGCGAAACTATGTTACCGCATTTACGTTATACACACTTTCATTGAATCGACGCGGTATAAGACGTTAGGGTTATATTTGTGCCACTGATCGATGAGGGAAAGAAACTCTCCCTACAGTTTTGTGTGCTTTTAATGTAAGTTTAATCACCGAGGGCTAGTCTTTTTTTCATGCGATCGTTGCGCGCCGCGTGTAAAACGCTCCTATATAAGCTAGAAAAATATTGTCGAGCGGGTACCATTTACGCTATTTACCGCGAGCGCTCAAATTAAGTATACAAGTACGCGAGCCGATGCTAACTCTTGCATTTTAAAAGATTGACCGTCCCCCGCACGTATCGCACGACACACGTGGATATGCTATAGACTTTAGCTTGACGTACATGCTATGCATCTACATACGAGTTATGCAATTTATCGATTAATTTACCGCGCACCGCAGTTGCATTAACAATGTTTGGTGTGATGTTTAAACTACACGCTAACTGTTTTCTTCATACACACCTTGTCTATTAATTAGAAGAAAAAAAGCTAGTTGTAGGTACAGGTGCATGGCTATATATATTCGTGTGTGTTTTTTTGTTAATAGGCATTTTTTTTTAATTGCAACGAAAATCTATTATATACGGTTTGATTTCTCATGCTTTATGGATTTGATCTATCGCTCCGTTATTTAAGTACTGATAAAAATGATAAATTTTATGCGAAGTGCATTGATTTAGAAAAATAACTTATTTTTGCATTCAATTAATTTTGGACGGATTCAGTTTCAGACGTAGATAGTGTAGTCATTCGGACCGTTTGAAATTAAATTTAAAGTCCTATAAGAAAATATTTCTCGTGATGAAACTGTAAAATTCACTTGAAACAAAATTTAAAGATTTATTTAATAATTACATTATTCAACGACAATTTTTTTCGTCATCGTTTCAACACGAACAGCTGTTCTTAAACTAGGTACAGCAACGCAGAACGCAATAACATCATACAGTTTTACGCATTAGTCACAAGTTATACATTTTAATAATAAAAAGTACGATTTTCAAATCGGATTGAACGCAAACGCAACAATGGAACGAAATAATTGCCCGAATACATAAGCAAAAAGTTAAATCGAAATGGCTTTGGCAAATTTCCTGCACGCGATATACACGAGCCGCACACATACACACACGGACGTATCGTAGCTGCTACACAGCCGCGTTGGTCAAAGTGGCCTCAAACAGTAGCTAAGCCCGTATACAAATACATAAGCCCCCGCGTGCACAACTACGTGTGTATATACGCGAATCGTGAGCGAGTTGGCTCTTTACAACTGGTGCACGCGCGCTCGCTCGTGTATTTGCAACTTATCGTACATATACACGCACAGAGAAAGATCCACCACTGGACGATGTATGTGAGTGCTATATATATATATATATATATACATACGCGTCTTGGTGTGTAGGTATAAGGGTAAGGCGCGCGATGAGGAGGAGGAGGAGAGACGCGTATATCGGCATGATACACATTGAGACAATGAGGCGTAAATAAGATAATGGACCATGCCAGCGGCAGCAGCGCTCGCGGTCCACTCGAGAGAGCTGCGAGCGCGCGCTTTTAAAGGGCTTCTGCAGAGAGAGAGAGAGAGAGAGAGAGAAAGAGAGGAATGAAGCTCCCCGCACGTGATGGTTGGCGTAATGCGTGGCGGCGGCGGCGGTGGCGGTCAGAATGAATGCGCGACGCTGATAGAGTCTGAGCGACGACGTGCAGGGGCCACGCGGATAAGGAGACGACTCGTGCAGCTCGAATTATTTGCTTGTTTGTTGTGGGGATTGGTCTGCACGAGGGACGTGTCGGACCCGTGTAATAGGTGTGATTCGAGATCTTCGAGGCTCTTATATAGTTTAGAGTTTCTTTTTTGTTGTGACCATGTATTTCATTTGGTGGAGCAAATATATAGTAATGTTCAGTTATGATGATACGCAACCTAATTGCATTAGCGTTCATTTATTTGTAATAATCGATATTATTCAAAAGCTTCGATTAAAGCCCATTGTTCCGAATGATGAATTATAGTCGTTACATTGCGCGAGAAACACTGTACTTTCATATCTCGCTTAGATCTCAAAACATATGGTTTGCCTAGTTCGTAAGAAAATTGCTCCATTATAAAAATATCGATGATAATCATTGAATCACTTGTCTCTCTTGAAGAATCAGTGCACAATTTCTATTACCAAGAAACAATATAGCCATATATGTATAAGTTGATTGGAACATAACATGAATTGTACTATATATAGCTTTGTACCTACTTACCGATAATCAAATGTTTTACATACTATACATGTATATATATCTGAATAGTTGCAGCTCCTCAATTATGTTTTGTAAGATAAACATTTTATTTCAAATCTTAGACGACGAATCAATCCATATATAAAGTTTCGAAAGCTGTATATATATATATATATATATAAAACGTTGTACATAACAAATCTAAATATCTAGTGGCGGTGAAAAGGAACGAAAATCGACGTTCGCTGTATATCTGAAAGCTCGCACGCATGTATTCGAAAAGAATAAGACGTTGTAAATAAGCGGGAAGATTATGCAGCGAGTAAATATCTATAAGAACAATAAACAATGGACACGCGAGAGAACCCATATAATAAGTAACCGCGCGCTCGATGCGTAAGTGTATACGTGAGAAAGCTGCGAGAGCCGCGAACGAGAGTTAGAGAGAGAGAGGGAAGGAAAGACGCGTCGAGCGACCGGTTCGGATCGGCAAATGGGATTGTGACCCGTGCGGCCTGCCCACCGACGTACGTGCTCGGCATCATATATATTCTATCCCTGGTGCAGCTCTCGAGTATTCAGCTGCGGCATGGACCAACAATTGCACCCAGTTGCAGCAGCAGTAGCAGCAGCTCGTGTGCAGCTCTTATTGAGGTACTTTCGGTGTCCTCTCGTTGGTGATCGTTGCGTCTCACTCGCACACATCTGCACCATGCCGAGCGAGTGTGCACGGCAACTAGGTATATGTGATATCGTCGAGTTCGTCGCCATCGATCTGACTATATACACGATATAACGTGTGCAGTGCGCGGATCTATGTGTGAGAGATGCGTGGATGCATCGTAGACCGCGAGGAAATATATATATATATCGCGAGATTGTATATAAATAACCTGCTCGCTTTGCCTACTTTTCTTCTATGCTATTTCTATGTAGATAACTCTTGTAATGCGTTCTCGAATCCTCCGTCTTTGCGCTGGATCAGCTGGATTGATATGTATATATTGACGTGATAATATGCAATGGTTGCGTTCATATTTTATTATTTTTTCCGGCTTCGATATCTACTTTTACAAGTATTGCGATGTAGCTCTTGTATTTGGTGGATATGACTATTCTATATACGCTGGCGATCAAAAACTGAAAAAAAAAAAGAAAGAAGTAACTGAAAACTGTTTCTAAAATTATTATTTGATTTATTTTGGTCCAAGTCTTTATTTATTTTAAGGGAAATAAATCTTTTCTAGTGATCGAGTATATTGTGTCCAATAAATACGACATAGTGATAGAAACTACTTTATTTATTTATTTTTAAACAAGACAGATATTTTTGAATAGTTGTATATTTCTCTTATACATGCAAATACTAAGAATTTATTATGACATTTCACTATAGATGCACCGCACACAGTAGTACCTATAAACATGTACTTTGAAAGTTTACAGGACAGAAAAGTTATATTTTAATAAGTATAAAAATAATCTTTTCATTAAATTTTTACCAAAGATCTTCATGAATTAATAATAGGTGTATTACATTTTCTCTAAAAAATGATTTGTTCTACATTCTGATATATATGATTTATGCTTACATATTGTATTAATATTTAATAATTTTCTTTATATGGATTTTGTGTACCTGAATAATTATTTCAATTGCATTATAGAAGAAATAAACCTGTTAAAGGTAAAAGTATAACAATGGTGCCTAAGAACGGTAAAACTCAGTATTTGGACGTGTGCATTAAAAGTTGACGTCTGAAAGCGATTATGCATCGTATATCATTTTTAAGTGTCCAGGCATTGTTACTTTTAATTAGCTTACAAGCTTCCTATAAACTACACGTATGGAATTTAAAAACAAGAATCATCTTTTCCATTTCACAGAATAGTTTCTTTTAATGATTGTTTTATAGGTTCTTCTCGAACTTAACTATACCATGATTTTGCTCCTTTCTGTTAAAGGTTGACGTGGCTCGGTGTAAAGCAGAGCGCCTCTAAACTGACGAAGTGCCTTGAATAAAACAATATCTTCCATTACAGCCGCTATATACTTTGATACAGCTCTCTTTTTTTAATAAATCTGTGGCCAATTACTATTTTAAAGTTCTCAGCCGCAGAAACGACAGGGCAAATGCGAATAAATTAAAAAATTACATATTGTGTAACAAGATTGTACCAATCGTGCTGTAAAATTGTCTGAATCCCGGTCGAAAACTGAAAGTTGACTATTGTCTATGTCTTATACCTCAATTTGCTTTCAAAATATATATATATATATCAATTTATTTTTAAATAAAAGTATCGGCTGGCATTACGCTGATGATTCATCGTCGTCGCAGCAGTAAAAAGCAGCCACGAAAGGAAAAAAAAAACCGAGTACATATACAGAAATCTTGATTCGGAAGGCGCGGGTCAAGCAGAGCTAATCACGAGATCTATACGATATAATAGAGTTGAAAATCAATTTGGAACGATCAGTTGTATATATACGCATAGCACAGCTATTACACAAGTGTCACACTGCGGTCTGGCGCGCGAAAGTTAGCCTCGTGGCAAATCCATAAACCAGGCAAACATATACACCTATATATAACCACTCGATATGTAAACAAGACTCTTTTAGTTGCAGATGCGTATAAGAATTGCAGAGATGGAGCCGGGAGTTAAGTGCGGCGAAAGGTACACACAGAGCTTAGGAATTCGCTAAAGCACCGTTATACAGCTAAGCTAAGCATCGATCTGTATATATATATATAGGTATTACAACGGGTGATAAGGTCGCGAAGGAGGAAGAGGTGGAGGTATCGAAGGTATATATAATAGATATCCTAATTGAGCGAATTGTCGATTCGCGGAACAGAGGCTGAATCGCGTACCGCGGGATTCGGCGAAGGACCCAAGTGGTCGGTCGTCCCCCTCTCGGTCCAATTACAAGGCGACGAGGACGTGCGCGAGTAGCCGCAAGCCTATATACAACTGCACGGTGTGTAGCACTGCGCGACGACTGCATTATTGCAAGGGAGAACTGCTCAGCCTCTCTCTCTTTCTCTCTCTTGATCTGGCATAGCATCACGTAGCGCGAGGGGACTGTAAACACTTGCGTAGCCAATTGCGCCAAGTGGCAAGTGGCCGCTGGTATGCATGCCTGCCGCGCGCAGCTGTAATGCTGCACGCCCAAGGTATTTACTTTGTGCGACTCTCTGATGCTCTTTGGCTTTCCATCTCTCTCTCACTCTCGCATTTTATCTCTTGCTTTGCTTGCTTTGCTTGCAGCCGGTGTCCCTCCCCCCCATTACTTTCCTTTTTCGCGACTCTACGTCCCGAAAATAACGGATGCATATAGGCTGGAGTGTAGAAGATTTTTCTCCGATTGTTGCTCAGGATTGCATCTGGTTTGATGGGTCTTGCCCGTTGGATACTGGTCGTATAAGTATATTTATATCGTCGGACTATATGATCAACATTTCTTAACAACTTAGAAATAGAGTATATAACTTGGAGTTCTGCAGCGACAATCGTTTCAAAGGTACAATGTGAACTGAAGTTAGGAACGTGAGCAGCAATTTCCATCTTTACCTTACAATAGGATTCTCGTAATATTTGTACTAGACGAAGCTGTCAAAACATTACTGAGAAAACTGAAGAAAAATTTTGTGCAAATAAATCATAAATACTTATAAAGCTTTTTAAATCTTACACAATGAATCGTCTTATATATATTTAAAACTTTTAAATTTGTCTTATATCGAAGACCTCGCCACTCATTGATGTCATGAAAATAGATTGATGCCATTTTTCATAAACCGCGAACGCTGTTAATAAAAAGCTGGAGTTTTATTTATTTTTTAAGATTTAGATTTTATTTCCATTATTTTAACATTTTTATCTCATTTTCTGCGATAGCACAGTTACATTTATCCTCTATACTCTGTTTGTTTTTCTCTTGCTCTTCTTTTCCTTTGGGTCACAGTGTACAATAGGTATGGAGAAAGATACACATATACAGTGCTGAATATTCAATGCATATCGTACATAGGCGCAGAAGTTTACTTGGCTTGCATTAATTATTGATTAACCATCTTTACACTTTATGTGCCACTCACAATGATTGTATATGTTTCAACTTTAAACTTTTTTCTTTCCAGTATATAGTTCGCTAAATGCTACGATAAATATTAGATTCTCGTTGTTACTATACATATATTGCCGTATAAGCATAGTTTTCATTATAACTATTAAAATTTTCAATGCAATACGGGTAAGGTTTTAAACCATAGTTAGTGACTGCATTTGTACATTTGGTTAAAATACAGTTACACAAAATACATATAAAGTTGTAATTTGTGAATGATTACGTGGCTGTGACGCTGAGTTCAAAAGAGACTGAAATTCTATCATATGAGAAGTTTAAAATTTGTCTCGTATATGTACTATTTGATAGCGGTATGAACTGTACGATCTCGATATATACCACCGTCTAAAATTAGATCCCATTTTAAACAAAACATTTCAGGCTTTTCGTATGATTTCAAAGTGTAAACATAACGAGCTGTGAGATTGCTTTCTGCAATGGATCATCGATCGGTATATATATATATTGCTCCCATCAGCACGTACCGCAAGTCCCTGTTTTCTCCCGCGGATGCAGAGCACCCATATGCAAAGACTCCGCTGACCTATACGGATATTTTGACATCGCCATCTTGAAGCGCTGCGGCTATTTACACAAAGAATACCGCTGCAGCAGCCACCATTCCCTCCACCAACCACTAGCATGCTGGTCTATCTAACGCACACACACATATATAACACATCGACAGTCGCGCACACAAACCCTTATATATGTATATACATGTAGCCGTAAACGAGATTCTCTATTGGGTTATTGAGCTCGCTCTGTTGGATGCTCATGTGTGTGTGTGTGCGTGTACGGGGACTGCAGAGGGGCTGGCAGGGGGATAATGTGTATAAGCGTGTGTGTTGTCAATAGATTTTGGCGTGGCGGTAGTTCTCCCCCTCCCGCTGCTGCTGCTGCATTATATTTTCACTTGGGGTGCGAGAGTCCTGTATACACACACCTACACACGTACACTCGTACACACACGTGCATGCAACACCGTATAGGGCATCGGTTGGTCCTATATATACCGGGGCGGCGACTAGTTTCAATTCAGAATGGGGCTTCTTCCTTTCTCGCCGATCTCTCTCTCTCTCTCTCTCTCTTTCGTTTGTGCGGGCACCCGACACCCTGCAGTCTCTGTACTGTGTGTGTGTGTGTGTGTGTGTGTGTGTGTGTGTGTGTGTGTGTGCAGCCGCGTCTATTTATATACATTCGCATATATATAGGGGATGGGAGCTGTAGATGTGATATTTTCGCGCGCGCCGCCGCCGAGTGTATATGGGGGTTTCTTTTTCCCCTGCCGCGCTGCACGATTATACAGTAATGGTGGCTCTTGCGGCCCCGTCACCTCGCTTTCTCTCTCTCTTCTCTACTACGGGGCTTTTAATATTATAGACACGCACACGAATTCGATTCTTCTTCACGCTCGTTTATTACGTATGTTGTGTGTATGGGAGCCTGTATACATGCCTTTGTCGAGTTTACGTTTTCTCTGGCGCGGGGAAACGCGCAGAGATTTTCTCATAGCTACATTGCTCCCTTCGATTAGCGCTATGTAGTTATGTTATACCAAGTGTACACATGCATAAATACCTGTATTATCGTAAAAGGTGTAGAAAGCTTGTCCGTCGATGGAATATAATATTTTGCATTGCTGCGGTTGAAGAAATTCATGGAATATTTGATTTATTTCTTGTTCCTTGAGATGTTATTATCGCTGTATTTGCAGTGTAGTATATCGACGATTTGATTTTCATTTTGATATTGGTCTTTGTGTAGGGATCGAAATGTGTATATTTATTAGGTATTTATCTTACCTATACATTGCTATTTTTCCAAGACGGAAATCAAATAAAAAAAACAAATAAGTTAGTTACACTTATCCAACGAAACAGTTGCCTTGACATCGAAAAAGTATACAAATAATGACAATGTTTTTTTTATTTTCTAGTATTTATTAATTGAATTATTACATTGTAAGAATATATATATAATTTGTATTGTGCACATGCAGTTACTGAACATTTTTAATAGATGCATATTATGAGCAATATTATGATGAGGTTGTCATCTGGGGATTGAAATGGTCTGTAATACTAAGAGAGGCCACCGTATTCATCTGAAATGAAAAACAAAATAACATGAACGATACTTTTTTCCGAGTTTTTAACATTAATAAATTACCTGCTCTAATTTTTGGTCATTTACTATTATAAGGTAATTTTCAAAAAGTTTTCAATCAATTGTTGCTTTATTTGCATCGCATATTATATTTAAATATATTTTCGTATTGGCACTTGGCGGGGAAATTGAAATCATATTCAAAATAGTTTTAAATCAATGGAACCCTACTGATCAAACTGCACTGAAGCCTTTTTAAAACAATAAATAAAGCTTAATAATAAAAATTCATATTATTAAGTATTCCAGTGTCGAATAGAGAATTTAACCGAGCGGCTCATTGAAAACAAAGATAATTTGACGTCTGCTCCAGTTGTAGCGGTGCAATAGTTATTTAAAATTCGTGAAAAACCGCGCAGCAGTAACAATTGCGACGCAGCGTTTCGATTACGCTCAATTTCGTGCTACCAGTGAAATTCAAGGATAGAGTCAAGTACCTCTTGGTCGAAAATTGCTGGAGAGCCACGCGCAAGTGACGCAAGCCCGCCTATGCGTAGTACAATAAGTACGGTAGCTATCGTGTAAGCAGATTTGTTGGAGCGATGAGTCGCTCGGTTTACGACCGACGATATATAAGCCCGGGAGCTAATTTTCGCGTCTGACGTTGAACGCTGATCAGTTGTCCAGTGCGAACCGACTTGGCCTAATGCCTTATCGCTTTTCTTTGGCTTTGATAAATCTTACTATATAATGCTTCCATATACTTCGTGTGCATAATATGCGTTTCGATCGATTGTTTTATTGAGGCTTGTCTGTGACGAGAATTATAGTTTGCACAAGAACTATAATAGTATATTTTTTTATTATATGTTTAGTGCAAAGAAAAGCGTAAAGTACAGATTCAGAATTTCAACGTTTTTTGCATGATTTTAGATTAGAAGATCGGCATTCTATAAGATAATAAGATTGTCTCGTATCACAACTATAAGTCTTAGTTTTATGTTTCCTTCGTAGAAAAAGTATTCGACTAACTCTGATTAAACATGTTTTATGCATTTACATAATAAGTTTTATGTTTATATAAGAATCTGTATAATTTATATAATGATTGTGAAAGCGAAAATATTGAGTATGTTGACTCTACAATATACGTTTTAAAAGAGTCGATATTGTGTTGTATAAGACATCTTGAATTGAAAAAGTTATTTGCACCTTTCAGCTTTAAAACTATAATTCAATAATAATCAAGGGGCTGCTAAATTCAATTAAAACCTTCAAACATTCTGATTTCAAAAAGAGCGAATTTTTTTTCGGAACAAGAACTTTTGAAGGTGTCAATAAAATATTCATTTGAAACTTTCCTAGATGATAGGTAATTCATAGCCGAAGTGCACTTGCAATTGCGATTTGCATAATTTTATGTATTTAGTTACAGTTAATTATTCTGCAGGATCCGGTCGATAATACAGTTCAGTGGTAACGGTAGGCCTTTAACAGCCCGCTAAGTGTTAAAAATAATATCAAAATGTATGTTACATTATTATTGACGGTGTAACATAGTATGATAACATGTGTGGCTGACCGAACTAGATTACTTCCACTCAAAATTCGCAAATGCTGCACGTTTACATATTATCCAAATCAATTACAGCCGCATTATTTTCAGCCCAATCCGGTAAATCACATCGATCGTCATACGTCTCTCATAGTCCCATACTACTATCACGACAAAACAAGTCTACATAAATCACGATTAATTTCGTAGCTTTTAAATATACGCAAAGGCAGTCTAGTCGCGGCAACGCAATTTCGGCACACGCACACGCGTCAACGTCCTGTCTCCGATAATAAACTCGAGCGAGTTTTCAGAGAATCAGTCTTGTCCGCAGCTATTCCACAAAGTACAAGTATAATCTGCGACGAGCGCTGGTATAGAACCGACTTCTGCGACCGGACGCGAAAACTCCCGGACATTAGCCCTAATGACGTTGTACAAAACAGTTAAGCCTGGTGCGCTGCTTATATACGCGGTTGTTCTCATAGGGCAGAGCTCTCGGGTACCGCCAACACCACCACTCGGAAAGCCCGTATCTTCGCGTCGCACAAAAGTGTTAAACGAATGAATGGATGCGCGCTCCGCCACGAATGACCGAATGAATGAGCGCAAGCGCACCGGCTCTCGCCTCCCAGCCTAAGTACTATATGTATATGTGTCTGTGTACGTGTGTATAATATGTGTAGTCGCGGAAGGGACCGAGTGGGAAGAGAGCAGAAGAGGAGAGAGAGAGAGAGAAAGCGATGGGACGACTGACTGTGTTGCAATGACGATGCGGTTTTGGAAAATGATGGTTTAGGCGAGGGATTGACTCACGTCAGGCGAAACACCAAATATTGTTTGTTGCGTGCTTCTTTTAGCTCCAAAAATATCGATTGATTTTAATTTTAACTTAGTTTGTATAATAAGACTAAAACTATGAAGGTTCCTAACTTAATCATTGATGGTTTTATTTTACTCGGTTGTCAAGTTCATTAATTAGTACAAGTTAAAAATCCTAAGGTGAATATGATATATTCAAAAAAATTAAGGTGAATTAGTGTGTTGGAAATATTAAGAGACGCTGCGGTGTATAATAAAGTGTAAGACGAAACGAATGAAATGAGATAGAGGGAGAACAAGATGGTGACCGGAAATGTATCGCCGCGCGGCACACAACAGTAAAGCCTTCGGCCTACTTGTGTAGATTCCACTTTATTAGAACACATTGAGTGTGTGTGCGCGCAAGTAAAAGGGGGAGAGAATCGTCAGGCGCGCAACTCACAAAGGGGAGGAAGAAAGACAGAGGCAGTCGTGACAGGAGCGTAATGGAAGACTAAAAAGACGAGAGAGAAAGAGAGAGAAAGAGAGAGAGCGTACGATATAGCAAATAAGAGTATATAAAAGAGACTCCTTATGGGTTCATGCGACGCGGAGGAAGGAGATATATAATACATGTGTACGCATGCACATATATATGTTTTCTTTTTTCGCACTCTGTCTGTCTCGCGTATCGCGTGGACCACTCATTGTCCTCTCTCTCTTTCTCACTCTCTCTGTGTTTCTCTGTTTCTCTCTTGTCATGATCTTGAACGGCTTCAATTAGCCTCGTCAGACGCGGCTGCGTGTAATTGTTTCTCGGGAATTATTTTTGACTGTACGTTATATACACACTGTGCGCTTTCTCGCGCGATCGCCGCGCGCCTTATACCAACTCGCCTTTGAAATTATACATATATATATATATATATATATATCAGGTTTGCAGCGATTGCACTCGATGTAGATGACGTCCGCGTATAGGTGTATATACCGGGGTGATATACGAAGCGTCTGTATGTTCGCGTCTGCGGAGTGTATGCACGTGTTCTCTATATATATCGAACGGTGCGCGCGCCAGCGGAGTCGATGCGAACGGATGGCCTGGAAAGGCTTAAGAGCCTGTCCGATTTCATATTGAATGTATGTCTTTTTGTATTATATGTGTGTGTGTGTGTGTGTGTGTGTGTGTGTGTGTGTGTGTGCCTTGGACAGGCCAAGTGATGATGTCTTCTTTTACTTTATTTCTTCTTTAAATTCGTGCCGACCATATGAAGGTATTTATGGGGTGTCGATTTATATTCAAGTTCATGGTCTATTGGGTTTGTTCACTTTATTATTTCTGTGCGTTTTGTTTTCTCGCTTGAGGTTCCTTGTAGATTATCATTGATTGTCAAAAATCGATAAATGCATAATTGTTGGATAAATGCAGCGGAAAGCATTTATCTCAGAATTTTGGGAAATAATTGTCGAGTATCCTATTACTTATTTTATAGTGGTACGTGTATATGTTACATATATATATTTTTTTATTTCTACTTACATCAATAAAAATTATAAATATATATTGAAACATGCGTATAACGATATCAATCCTGTATAATAATAGTTTGTCAAAATGATAATTCGTCCCTCTGATACGTCAAATCGAAAACTGTAAGTTTGGAAAATACTGTACAACGTATATAAACAAATTGACGAGTTGTCTAATTTTATTCAATATATATAAAGTAGCGCATGATTCTGCAATTACATATTATGTATAACACCCAAACCAAAAAAGCGTACATCAACATAATTACGATAAAATTATTTTTTGTTCATACGAGGAAGAAGAGGTTCATATGCTGAACGGTATATATACTGTCGGGGTGGCCAAAACCGGTCATTCAGAGATAATCTTCGTAAGAAGGCGGAATAATTCTACGAAGACAAAAGCAACAGTATACAGCATGAGCAATAGCATCAGCACCTCCCAATTGAGCCAATCAATGCCGCTGATCGACCTATTTCCGCAGTTTGCTACTTGACTCATCACCACCGCCGCAGCCATCGCCGCGTCCATCCGAATAGCATCCGGTGCGTGGACGTTTCTTAAATTGAAACGCGACATACGGGCATTTTCCAGGCGCCTCCGCGGCGGCGGCGTCGGGATGATGTGTGCATTCGCTCCATCGCTTTCAATAAAGAAAACCAACTAAAGCTAAAGCTGCCCATAGCGCGCACAACGCTCAATTTACTTTTCATTAAATAGAGCTTATAAAAAAAATACCCTGACAGGTTTACGCGCCTACGTTCTATCGATCCTAGGCAAGTTTGTTCGCTGGTGGTGAAAATAATAAGGGCACTTTGATTCTCGCGGCGGCTCGTATAAAGATACACATCGACGCGCTCGAATAATATACGATGCCGCATGCAAAGTCGCAACTTTGATTTCCTCCATAAAACTCCATGTGCATATAAATGCCAGCACTTAATATACCTCTATATAACCCTCGCACTAATCCCATTGCTCAACGCTTGCTTACATACATATATATATATATATATATATACTCGTCGATTTCGCAGGAATTGAGATTATTTGAGCGAGCCTCTTTCTCTGCTATATGTGTATAATTACATCGTTCATTGGGCGCGAAGCTTTAGAAATTCAATGACACACACAGAACACGGCGGATCTTAATTGGCTGCTCTCTGGCTCTGCTCCCGCGCGCCTGCATGTGTGTGGCACACTGTGATGTTTAACCAAAGCAGGGTTTCCGCTCTCCCTTCGCGTCTGATGCTTTCACGCGCGCCATGCCAATCTCTATACGATGGCTTGCACGAGACCGCACTACTCGACCAGCATTAATCCCATTTACCAAGGGTCGCTCTGTTGCTCATGCCCAATTCACTACTCGGTCCTTTTTGATTTGCGGAGCTTTTGTGTGTACGGTTCGATTTTTGTCAGGCCACTTATTTTCTAGATGGTATATCTGTGAGGCTTTATTGATCAATTTTTGTCGCAACCAATTGCACTTGTGTTTCCTTTGAACTTATCGATGTATCCAATATGTAAACTAAACAGCTAAAATTTAAAAACTCTGAATTTTCCACCTAAATATATAGAATCTGAAATAAATTACCTACAGCTGGTCGAAATGCTGTTTTGTACAAGCTGTTACCTTTTTGTTCGTCGCAAAATTATTCTAGCCACGCGTATTATCTCGAGCTTCATATATACAAGATGACGAGCTGCACGCAAAACCTTCAAGATTATCCTCTGCGGCGGCCAAACCGAAAAACATTATATGTCCCGTAGCAATTGTGCACTCGTCGCGATACGTATACAGATATCGCTATATATATAAGTGGCCAGATATATTAGGCAATTATAAGTTACGGAGCGACAAAAAGTCACGAACGGTGGAAATGATCGTTTATATAGCTCGGCTGCAGTTCGGCCGAGAAATCGAGCGCTTAGTCGAGTCCGTGTGTGTCGCTCTCATCACCATCGTCGTCATCACGATGATCGAAGTAAAGGAGGTCATATATACGAGTGCAGTCACGCGATTGCATTGTAGGCTACTGCAGCGATAATGAAGCGCGCCTAAGTCGAAGCTATATATTCCAGTGTCGCTTTATTCGCTCGTCACTCGTGGCGGACCAGATCTTACTCATTCATAATTCGTGCAGATCCATAAAACGAATGGGTGATTCAATCCGCGACGATCGGTATTATAAGAAAAATGCGCGCCACAGGAAGTGGCTATTAGTTTATCGTGTGTCGCGCGGCCCAATGAATACTATACTATTGTTTTGAAAAAGCACATCCTGCCCAAAGTTCGGCACTAATTTATGCGTATAATTGAAGTATATATATACTGCACGCGAGATAAACGAAGGATGGTATACGCACAATTGGAGCGAATGTGAAAATATATAGGACGATACAGTCGGAGCGCCATAAGCGAGAGCTCTGACGTAATTAGATGATGCGATGGATGAATTGAAAAAAGGATCAACATAAATATATTTTAGTTGTGCGCGCGCAATATGACGTGTACACATGTATACATATATAAAGTGGCGTAGCGGTCTTTCTAAATGACTGAGTGACACTTGGCTGGATGTCCCTTCCGGTCTGTCTCGTATTACAGAGCGCGCGCGGGGCCCTGTGTTAACCGTTTATATTAAAGTTACGGCATTGGGCGCGTGCCACCCACTGCAGGAGAGAGATCAAGCCGAATTTTTTCCCCATTTGTTTCAATTCTGGAAAGCCCTCTCACTCTCTCTCTCTCTCGAGCTCGCGTGCTCTCATTCATATTTTAAAGGCGAAACTCTCTATATAGCTAGCTGAATAAAAGACCAGTTGACTTTGCGCGCTCCTCTGTTACTTCTTTTGTATTCTTACTGTGCGGTGGATATTCTTTTTTTTTTTCGTGCGAGTTCGTTATTTGAATACGCTGGAGTGCACTGGAGTACTTCTAGTTTTTATTTTATACAATGCTCCTATACTGGGTTTTGTTATATTAGAGATATACACAAAATAGATAAAAAAAAATTACAAGCTTTTCATTTCCAAATTATTTGTTATTATTATATTGTTAAAATCGTAACTTGCAACAATTAAGTTTACATTGATAAAAGTATTTATACATATTGTTATTGCAGAAATTGAATAGAGTAAAAAAAGACGTTGAACAAAAATATATAATAAATAAAATAAAAAATGTAACGTGTTGAACGAGTTTTATTTGTTCGCGCTCAAGCTGAAGCGAAATTTATCGTATTGTACCGGTAATCGGTGATTTTTTTTATTCAATAATAAAAACATAATACACGCCTCAGTCTGCGCAAAACGATTTGAAAAGTATTTACACACACACACACACACACACACAGACACACGAGCTCGGCTGAAGAAAAAAAAAAGAAAAAGCATACTTATAGCCTTAGCCATTTGCTGCCACTCGCTATATGTGCATGTACTCTATAATGGCCAAGTACTAAAACGTTTCGCAAAGAGTTGTTACAATTTACAAGCCCGAATGACCCAACAAGTGGCACGGAAGCCTTCATAATTACTCGATCGAATCAATGAAAACCCTATATACATACACACACTTATATATATACGCACATGTATATGTGTGTGCGTGTGTGTGGCTGTGTGCTCAGGTGGATCGATATTTCGGTAATGACCGTGGAATTGTTGCACAGCTGCTGGGCTTTGACGAGTGCTTGGCTCGAGTCGCGCGACTAGAATGGACGTATATACTCTGTACACCATGCGAGATAAGGATTTCTCCAGCTCTCTCCCTCTCTCTCTCTCTCTCTCTCTCTCTCTCTCTGTCTGTCGTTTTGTGTCTGAAAATCGCGCGCGACGCTCTTTACGGGGCGATTTGCGCACTCGAGGTTGAGCTTTGTTCGATGTGCATACTGTTCTGTTTGTTTTAGTGTTGGAGCGGAGGGGATTAAGCGAGAGTTTCGAATACGGGACCGTCTGTATATTCGCTAAATAAGCGGTATACATGCTGGTCCCCACACAATATTCGCGCGCATTTATATCGTGCAATACCTATTGCACATGGGGATTGAGTTAAAGGTATGTTTTCTTAGTCGCGTTCAATTTCCCTCGAATCACGTTCTCCCTCTTATCTCAATATATATATATATATACGCTGTCTATTTTGTATGCACTCGCTTCTTTTTCTTTTTGCACGCGATACATCGGCTAATCTTGTGCCTCTGCTGTATACACGTCTAAATACAAGTACAAATTTGCAATTTCTTCTTCCTCGTAATAATACGCGCGTATTCGAGAGTATATATAACGATGACACAATGTATTATTATTGTATAGCAACCCACAACTTTCTTTTAGGCAAAGCGTAGCTGCAGCACAATTATTATATAATTGCTTTTAATGATGTCTGCGCGCACGTTCCCATTTCGTAATAATCCCCCGAAAGCCGGACTATGAAATAAAAGCCCGCACTGCACGTCTTTGATCTCGTGTGGCCGGTTCGGTTGAAGTGAATTTCATACATAACAACGGAGCGCCGAAAAACTCATTAAATTATATATACCGACAAAGAGAAAAAGAAGACGATGATGAAGTGTACAGAGGCTGAGGCGGATGCAGAAACGACGATTCCGGGCTTCCGTTCTCTGCAGCTTCGACATAAAAAATGGGCCAGCAGCTTATTTGTCGCGTTAGTAATAAGCAGTCGGTCGTGCATCATCGCCGTTATTATTATTGCTTCGTTTAATTATTTAAATTGGGCTGCACGCGCCGCGATATGTTGCCAGTTCCGTATACTTTTTTTTTTTCAACAACTGCATCGTGGAGATAATGAAGGCGTGTAACGTAAGTAACGGACTTGAATGATATACACACTGCTATATCGACCACGAATAGATATAACAATTTAGTTACCAATTAATTAATGCGTGGTAAAAGTCAAAATTTTGTCTTAATATAGAATAAGGTAGGGGGACACAATAGTAATATAGTGAAATTTTTAACCAATTTTCATTGGTTCACTAAGCCAATATAGCTTTGTTTTCTGTGTGGCATCCTTTTCGTGGGTGGTCGGGACAGAAAAGATGCGGAATGCAAATTGCTATATTCCCTATTATAGCGCACAATTATGTACCGAGGTTTTTATCGCTTAATGAAGATTGTAATTCGTGCAATTTAAATATCTCGACTCGTTGTGTGGGCTCGACGTGGGCACATCATAACATAATGTGACAGCAATCAGTAGGATATATGTTTTATTTTTTTGCTCTCGTAGAATTCAAATGGTGGCTGCGATATTTCGACTTGGACGCATTCCAAGTGTCCACTGCGCACGCATAAGCTTTAATGTAGAGAATCCATTGTATTAAATAAAGATATTTTATTGCACAATTTGTTATCTATGAAAATTTTTAAAATAATTTTACCGATTTACAAGATATCATATTAACTTTTGCCATCGTGTGCATCTACCCTCTTTTATAAATATCAATTTTACAAGAGCATTTTAGAAAAAATTTCGTTTATCAATCGGATGTAATTGTTTCAGTTATTTAGGTTGATTAAAACGAGCAATAATTTTGTCACCAATACAGTATACGATTCATCTTTTTATGTACAAATCTGAAATTATCGAACATATACTATTTTTTGATACATTTTTATAATTTTTTGATACTATAATTAAATCTCGATTTTCGTGGAGCGCTGTTTCATTAAAACGACAGGATGAAACCTAAAAATTTATCGTATTTGATTTATTTAAGGATTATTTTATGCTTTACAAATTCAAATAAAAATATTATAAGTGAGAATAGTACGTTACACAAGAGCGTAAGGGTAGTTCGTCCCATGTGCCATTTTTTTGAAACACTATATCTGCTAAAAGTAGTTACTTTTCGCACACTTATTTTACTTCTCGCACGCTTTTCAAGTATTACGGTGGTCGACGACTTCTCCTCCGCTACTTCTCGCATGAAAGATCGAACTTCTCGCATACAGTGTTTCAAAACAATATCGACGTGTAATATATACGTCGGAGCGAAATGGAACTATTATTCCTTTATGCTATTGTTAATTAAGACAATTAAGAAAAGAATATCATTTTTGCATTCCGAAAAGACATTCAATTCCTTATGTCGTTTTCTAAAAAAGGTCACCGTGAGCGAGTAAGAGTAAATCATTCGACTGAAGCATCAGCAGCAGCAGCAGCAGCCAGGACCCTAAAACAAATTCCATCAATCTGTGATATACTAAATGCTCATCCGCGTAGGAGTACTCGTATATATTTTCGGCGAACGCGGTCAGTCCGAGCGAAATAAAAATAACTCGGCGAGTCGTCGAGAGGGGGAGCGTTTAAATGCCCCGAGAGTCGAGGGCGCGTGCAGTCTCGCTAAAGTCCAGCAGCAACAGCCACGAGAGAGAAAGAGCTCCTTCCAAGAAAGCCGCATCCAGCGGTTATACAGTCTTGCCGAAAAAATCTGTCGGTCGCGCGCGCGCGCGAGCCTCGCGCCAATTAACGCCGAGACAATGGAACGTGTACAGGGGGAACCTCATCCCTCTCGAATCGTATAAATAGTATATTCTGTACGAGAGGCTGCAGAGCGACAAGTGGCTGACTCGGAAGACATTCTCGTGCCATGATTCCTGAATGAAGCTGCTAATTGCTGAGATCGTAGAGATGCTCGGATGGCTCGTGCGCGATCGTATTTCTCTTTCTCTCTCTCTCAGCTGTGTACGCATGAACGCAGAAATGAATGAATGAACGAGTGAATGAAAGACACGAGCGGGAGTTGAATGAAGGCGCGAGCGTCGCGCGCGCGCACACGTAAAGTGGCTCGCATTAAGGAGACACACTCCACTGATGATAATGAGCGAGGATGAGGATGATTCGGGTCCAGAGAGAGAGGGTGGGGCAGCTGCGGCAGCTGCGGCGAGTGTATGTGGCTCGCGTTCTGCGCGCGCGACTCCTCAATGAGTCGTAACCGCGGGGGTCGAGTATAAAGTTGACCCCCGCGAGACCGATGTTTCCCCGCTACGTGAATTAACCGGACCTCGGGGACTAATTAACTTGGCCGAGCTTTCGTGCACGCGAGTGTGTGTGTGTGTGTGTGTGTTTGGCGAGCGTTGTACGGAAAACTAAGGGGGGAGCGAAAGAAAGGCCCTTTGATTTTGCTCAAGTCGGCGAGGCGCAGCAGATCTTTCTTAATGGGGACTGATCCTTTTTTTCTTGCGACTCGCGCTGGATTGCGGCCGACGACGGCTGCTCGAGTGCACGCGTGTTATTATGGAGATATTGCCCTTGAGACACGCGCCGCGGCTGCACTTTTATTGCTCGATCGTTTTATATTATGTAGTTGTATGTTTCGTTCAGCTCTTGACTTTGGATTTTTGTACTTAATTTTTTTTTCCTTTTTCTGGCAAGCGCCTGTTTTTTTTATATGAAATTCCACGACGTTGCAACAAATATTGAAAATTATTTCTGATTCTACGTACACCATAAACTCAAAATTCATCTTATCAATCGATTATGATTAAGTAATTAAAAAATGCATAAAATATGTTTTAGCAAATTCGTCAATAATATATAGTTTTATTGTGATTATTGTACTGAATTCTTAAACAGAGAAATTTTCAAATTTTTCACCATAATGTAATGTATTCGAAAAAACCCATTGGAAATGTGACACTAATTTTAAAAATTTCCAAATCTGAAATTTTCTGTTTGATACAAGATAATTAAGTAGAAAAGTGCACTACATGATATTTTAATTTCAAATGTATAAGATAGTATAGTATCGTTTCGCATCTGTGCTGCGTAAGTAGTGTAAGTACACGTTACAATGCTTAACGTATAATGCAAGGGTAAAGAAGATCACGAAGTGCTGGCACGTACTCCATACATACATATAACGTATAAAATAACAGCATTTAACTCTGTATACCTAGTTTGAATACGTGTATGTCTTTAAGTGAGTTGCGTATACTTCCGAGAAATATTGGAACGATATAAAATCAGCATTCTATTTTTTGACAATCAGAAGGAAATGAGCTTACGTTCAAAATGCATTTAAACTGTCAGTTTATTAAATAGTAATTTACAAATACCCTCTCAATAATTTCAGAACCAATACCAAGTGGTAATTAATTCGATCTCTGTCCATGACATTTACAATGCAACACGTTTCATTTCGGAATCAAGCCCACAGGAAAAAAAAATTTACTTTACATGCCGAATCCCGCATAAATCGTTGGCTTTTCCTACGCCTGCAAGACGCGTATCCAGCATGGATCCCGATGTCGAGGACTGCAGCTATACGCGACAGCATGACTTGCAAATGGCAATCGCCGCTCCCGATAAAGGACGTATACATCTGGACGTACGATAACGCGTTCGTTTGTTCCGTGTGGCTTTTCATCGCGCGCACGCACACACACACACACATATATATACTCACAGCCGAGTGAGCTTTTGCGTTAGCCAGTGTGTGTGCGCAGAAGGCGAACAATGGTAGAAATTAAAGTCGTCATGGGAAACCGTAGGCCTCTTACGGTCCACCGCACTTGACTCGAAGCCATTGCGCGACTGGCTTATTCTAGGGCTCGAGTGAGCTCCACCACCGCGTCTCTCTTCATTATTCCATCGATGCTGCTGCTGCTATACCGTAGAAACTTGCCCCGCATATATAGCTTCTCTACTTCGACCCGTTTCTAAACGCTCGGAGAGTAGCGCCTTTTCACCCCTCGGCCGTCACGTGACCTGTAAACAGTTTAGCCATATACAGCAGCGGTACATATATACGTACATTTCTACCCCTCGATATATACGCATGCCGCTATAGTTCACTCCACTTCTCTCTCTCTCTCTCTCTCTGATCTCTCGTTCGCTATATTCTTTGCCATCAGCTTTTTCCTTCGCCATCGTCGGCGCTCTCCCGATCCCGCATGCAGTGACCAGAGACGTGTGATTTGTTCGCGGGAGACTATATGCGTTGGGAGTGCGAGGGTGAGTCAGATTCAGGGCTGGACGCGCGGTGCGGTAATCAACAGTTGAAAACAGCTGGGATCTCGTGTGCATAATGTAACAATGGCTTATGGCTCGGCGCGTTAAACCGCCTTTCCTATATACTTTATATATATGTCCTGGATATGGTGTATAGACGCTAACGCCGATGTCGTGATCTCTCTCCGCTAAGTATATGCGGGGGGAAAAAAGTTTTCACTCGCGTTATGATTTGAGAGGGAAAAGTTCGTGGGAGCTGTAACTACAGTGCAGTTTCTTTTTGTTGCACCGTCTATAGACCGTTTTTTACGATGCGTACATATAATGGACTGTTATTGGTATTCGGGGAAGTGAAATCGAAACTTTATTTGCAAACGATATAGCGATTTGTCTCGTCGATTGTACGGTTTATACCAGATTGATTTAGTTTTATTATTACCATGTTCGTTGTTATGCCAAATAATTTTTGAGCTATAAATACCGAAGTGTACCAGCTCCTAATAGTTATGCACAAGAACACCCTCCTTAGCTGACGTTGATAATTAATATATATATATATATAGAAACAAGCTGCATTATCGATCATCATAAAATTAACATCGAAAGTCGTGCGTGCACGCTCTTTTAGAATATATATATATATAGAGTCTGCGTATCGGTGTGCACTCGATAGTCGCATATACACAGAGAAGATATTACAAGCGGAAGAGCATGGATTCGGTCCGCGTTCGAAATCCAACCTCGGATCCATAACCACGTGCAGCAGCAGCAGCATCGAGAGACACGTACTGCACAGTATAAGTGAGAGAGAAAAGGGCGAGCGACCGCGTGCTCATCGATTAGTCACGGTACCCGCGCATTCTTCCTACATATATATATATATATATATATAGGGTGCGGACGTTTTATACACGTTATACACGTTTCGATGCATTAGAATCGCTCGTAGTCTCGCCAGCCAAAGCAAAAGCGTGTGTGTGCGCATCGGCTCATGCCTCGTTATATATATCTCCTCGCATTACGCGATGACTCTTTGGCTCGTGACGCGCGTGTGTGTGTGTGTACCAGTAACAGACACATCTCGATTGTGTATAGGAGAGAGAAACAAAAAAATTTGAAATATTGTACACAGGTTTTTTGACTACCGCGGTGGGGATCATCAGCTCATTGTTTTTATCGATGTTTATAGCTTACGGTTTGTTAAAGGGTTTTACTACTGTATGGGGATGAGGATATATCTCCTGCTCGATGTCCGTCTGCACCCCTATCTATATACATGTATATGACAAGAGCTTTTTTCTCTCTTGTGTGTGTGTGTGTGTGTGTGTGTGTTTACCGTGATGACGTACGCCTCGGGCTTCATGCTAATTAATGACAATCGCGCAGCCGAGTCGGAATGAAGACCTTAACTGCTATGTTTGTGGGGTTTATAAGCCCGTGTATATAAGCTTTGGCACAACAAAATACAGACCGTGAAAAATTGTTATTCGCTACAGTCGGCTATAGACACGTTATGAAAAACAATTGTAGTCTCAACGTTGAGCTAGCTAGTTTTCTATTTAAGATTTTAAAACCTACTGTTGGACTCTTATGTTTTATTTTGTCAATTAAAATTATGAGTCTAGTTAGCTTAATAACTTGGCTTGCTAATTAATTTATATAGTGATGTTAAACATGAATATACTTAGGCCCTAGGTTTTGAAAATCAAATTGAACGAGGAGGAATACGATAGTATTTGTTTCCAGGATCTGATCACTTTGTTTTCATTGAACCAGTTTTTCACCCATATGTCAATCATGTCGACATAATGGACTGGAAAAAAAAATCTTAAAGACAATTTTTGATTACAGTCGTCTCAATTGTGAGAAAAAAATTGGTGGAAAAGGCTTGTGGTTTTGAAAATGCTTCGTTGCTCCAAATTAATATAGAAACAAGCTATGTTAAGTACTTGTCATTCATTTAGATTTTCAATACATGTCCAAATATATTAACGTTTACCTATAATAGTTTTCGATAAAAAGAATTCGTGAGTATTTGATAAATGTCAAGAAACGGATATTTCTCAATTTTTCAAGGTGGCATCACTTTTATACTCAGTCTCTCGTTGCTATGAAATGCTTCAAATACATATCATATAAAGTTTTGTTTATAGTTAAGTAATAATATTATAGATAAAGATGATGGAAATCCAGCCATAGCCTTTATTTCTTTCTTATTTTATTTTTTATTTATTTAGAATAATATGAAATAGTGTCTAACACTCATTCGCACATTTTATTATTACTTTTAAAACTTGAAAGTATCGATATACCGTCACAGCACCGTTTTTCGAACGGGACCCTATTTTCAATTACATTTTTTTAGTAATTCGATATTTATTCGTTTATACGACAACCAAGATTTACTAAATTAAGAAATAATATAATTATACATATAACTAAAAATTAGGGCACGAAGTATGGGGAAGTATAAAAAATATGTTTTTGAAAGAATAAATTGTTGATGAACCGTCTCACAATAAAAGCTTTGTTCTACAATAAATTGCAATAACAAGCGCATGCTGTACAAGAGCAAAACAGTCAAGAGTAAGACTGTTTAGCTGGCTGGTCTTGGTAAAAGCGAAATACATCGCGTACATAGCTACGAAGAGGCTGTGCACGCGGACTCGCGAGCGACAAACGACGTAATAGCCATCTCTCGGTTTTGTTTGTACGCAGAAAACGACGGAGGGTCGCCCACACGGTCCCTTTATGCCGCTCGCCTCGGCATCAGCCAAGAAGTAAGTAGTCGCCAGTGCCAGGAAGCCTAGAGTTTGCTATCGGTGCGCGTATACGAGAAGCGCGCGGTCGCAAGCCCATATGACAATCGTGCGGCAGCAGCAGCAGCGAACGCGCGCACAACACCGGAGATGGATCATCTCGGGCTATGGCATGCATCATCAGCAGCAGACGCGCGAACTGCGTGTGCCTCGAGTGTGATTATATATATATACGTAAAGAAGGAGGAATTGCTACGAGAGCGAGTGTGTGTGTGTGTGTTTCGAGCGTGGACCCGGATGACTCTTTTGGCTTTTTTTAGGCGACACAAATCATCCTTGCGATTAATTGATGCGCTCCACGCGCCTCATGTTGGATAGCTCTCGTGAATTTTTAGCTTGGAATGGAAGACTTTTGCTTTTGGATGTTTATTGTAATTTGAGCGGATAACAGAACGCGCTTGATTGGTATTGAGTATTTTTATTGCAGCGAGATTAGAAAGATCAGTGTAACTTTGCGGTCGAAATTGGTAAATCAGATTTATGCTGCTTTGCGTCGTAACTATGAATTTTAGTGCGTCGTGATGATGAAATATTTATATATGATGATTAAATTAAGGGATAATAGTTTATAGAGGCATGGCTATATAAGCTCTTTTAATAATTTTAATTGTACAATAATACTGAAAATAATAATGTAATCACATACTTGTCGGCGCTGATTCTAAATACGCAGTGATAAAATACGAGTTGATCGTATAATTTTGACGCAACAAAAAAATGGAGTCGGTTAAAAATGGTAATATTTCCAAGTCCGAGGCGGACAAAAATTCGCTACGCTGCGGCACAAGAGGGCAAACTTCGTAAATTCTTAATTTGCACATTAAAAAGAGAAGTGCCTAAGTATAAATACAGAAAGAGGCGAAAAAGGGTATAGACGAAACGGCGGAACAAACAAATGAATACCTTTTCGCACGCCTGCATTCAGTGCGCTCTCTCTCTCCCTCTCCGAAGAAGAGTCTCTTGCAGTCCAGCAGAAAAGAAGAAGAAGAAGAAGAAGAAGAAGAAGAAGAAGAGAGTAGAAGGAGTGAAAAAGTCGTGGCATTCAGCACGGATGGAGAATTAGTTAGCGGTTGCTTTGGGTACCGCTGGCGCGCGCTCGCGAGCGTTGGGACACCCCGCCGTGCCAACAAAAGAGTTACGGGCCTTTCGCACCTCGACACACGCGGCCGGGGGGATTACACGCCATAAAATAACC
>UELV01083157.1:0-23739 GCA_900490015.1 Megastigmus stigmatizans | reverse complement strand
CCCCCCGCGATATACGACGAGCGACGCGGGAGATGCGCGAGTACGTTTCAAGCGAGAAATCGAGCGAACGAGGGACCAGAGTACAGGGAAACATATAAATAAAGCGGGAGAGAAAGAGGGAGGAGATAATAAGTGCAAGAGAGCGAGAGATTCGTGAGTATGTAAGAAGCCCGAGCGAGACGATTATACATTTGCGGAGCTTGCGTATTATATGTGTATAAGAGTATATGTATAGGAAAAAAGTTGCGCGATCCATTACGGGCGTATTTCATTTTCGGGACAGAGATGTGAAAGAGAATGTATATATGCGAGAAATGAGGGGCAAGGTGTGAACATCAGGGCTCGAATCGCGCCCAATTATACTTTTACTTCTATAAAGGCCTGTTACGAATACTTTCGACTTGCGAACCAATTCATGTTTTACATTATACTTTCAAACACTTTTTAATTATTTTTCTATAACGAATTTTTTCATCGGAAAAAGCATATATATTTGATAAAGCGTTTTAAGAAAAAGTTTGGATTAACTAAATTTACATAAATATATATAAATAAGTTGAAAGATGTATTATTAACAGTAAAGCAGAAAGTAAGCGTTGAGCACATCCGGAATGACGAGACTTCTTCATTGGTTCTGGTGTAGCTACTCTCCATTCGAAATGTAAATGTGCGCCGAAAGCAAGGGAACACCCAGAATTCAGAAGGGGTCACGACTCTTTCGGCCTCCTTAATTGATTAATCGCGGCAGCGGCTACTCTCGTGCCATTACACGATTGTACACGCGCGTGTATACAAACATACATAACATGGAACCGTATATGTACACATACACACATGCGCGTCTCTGCTCAATCTATCCTAAACAAGGGTCTGTAAAAAAGGAAAGGAGAGGGAATGCAGGATAGTGGAAGCGATTGAAAAAACGCGGAGAAAGGGTACAGAAGAGATGTAGATGAGCTGCGGTCCGACGCGCGCGCTGATGTTTCTTCTTTTTTTTTTCGGGAGAATTGCTACAATACACACGCACACACACAGACACAAGCTGCACGAGGGAGTCAGAAGAGCGTCTTCCTGTCGCGTGGCCCCAGCATACTACTCTCGCGCGTTATCTCGTTTTCTCGGTCTCTCTCTCTCTCTCTCTCTCTCTCTCCCTCGCGAGCACCAACAGAATTAACCTCTACATTGGGATTAAAAAGCGGATATATTAATTCGCTGCCTCGCGTATATAAGAGCGCACACAGATGTATATACGCAAGCACGAGGATTGAGGATGGCGTGAGATGGACACACACCAGACGCGACGAGAGCAGCAGCAGCCGAGTCGCGACCATAAAGGGGATAAAGAGAGTTAAAACAGAGAGAGAGAGAGAAGGCGAGCAGCACTCATTGTTTCGTGACACACAAGCGAATGCGGCGAGTGTGTGTGTGTGTACAACGGCGCTCTTTTTTTTCCATTCTCGATCTCCTCCACCTCCTCCCACTCTCTTGTCTTATTTACGCGTTTGAAAAAGCCCTCGCGCATTTTTACGATTTGGCCCGCGCTACTTGTATAGTGTCTCGGTTTTTATTGCGACAATTTCTGTTACTCCGGATGCCGCTTTAACCATCTCTGATAAAACATAATTGCGTGCATTAGTGTGGAAATCGTTGTATTAATTCGTATTATATGTATGTATCAGTTATAGACTCTTATATACACATTATTAAGAATGTGTTACAGTCGTTAGTATGAACAAATCCTGAAACTTTTAGTTTTATAGGGTTACAGATATTATGAAATGTGATCCTGTATATTATACATATATTATACATAAGTTAACAGAGCTGCTAAATTGAAGTTTCTGTATATTATAACTTTGTAAATCCAATTATAAATATAATTTTAAAATCTAAATTCGTATACTTTAAATAGAAAATCTACACCGTAAGAACTAGTAGTTTATTTATGTCAAGCTCAAGTTTCTGCATTTTATTGTTAAATATAACAATAACTTTCGGATTTACAAGGCAATGTCCACAAGAACAATTGCAATACAATTCACTGTGTAATAGGTACACTTACAACGATGTAATGACTGAGGCATTGATAAAATAGTGGTGAAACTGTTAAAAATATGAAAAAAATTTGTAGAGGAACTAAACAAAGAAGGAAGCTAAAGAGACGTAGAGCTAGAGCAAAAACGAGAATATAATTTGAGAAAGAAACGTGATCAAGCTGCTCTGAAATATAAACAAAACTGAAATAGATTAAAGATTTATAATGAAGCGAGGAGAAGGGAGAGGATTCGCGTAAATCATGATCCATGATAAATATTATATATAATTTTAGTTGACTACAAATTAAATTAAACATATTTTTGAAGACAATACTTTATTTTTGTATCTTTATCATTAAAAGCGATTTTTAAAACACTTTATTTACTTAATACAGCTGTACGGATCAAATAGACATTAGCAAACTGTGTATATTTCATTCTTTCTAGAAAATTATAATATCAACAATCAAGATTAAGCTTTTGTTTGCGACTATTTTACAATACTGATCGATAATACTATTTACATCGAAATTTAAAGACAACTTTTAAGGTAATCGAACTACCGTCTCTTAATTATAACCGAAAATCAAAATGAAGAGTTATAATACTGATTTAATTATACATTAAAAGTTAAATGAAATTGTGAATATTTTAATCGTTTAAATTTATTCGATAATGGCACAGAAAATTGCGCTTATGCATTATTAAACATTAATGATGTACTTGAGCTTTCATAAATTGTTATAATATTTCTAATAATACACATACAATCTATTACAGTTAATTTTTCATAATAATGCTTACCCAAAGAATTTCAGAGCAAATATACCAACGATTTCCTATATTAATATCTGTAAATAAAAACAAACTGCTTATAGGTACAATATAAATGCAGTTCAGAAATTTCGAAGCGCATCATTTGGAAATCTCGTACAACCACATCAAAACATTTCCCATATGCATTATTAATTTACAATGACTATGTGAACTACTGATTTAACTCGGTAGTCTATAGACAAAGAACTTTCTCAACTCTTTATATTGTATATATACTGTCTGGTAAAACACATTCAGGCGCGCATTTACGAATCAATATTAAAACATCCTTCGCATTAAAATTCTAAATTGGCATTATAAAATATGAAGCTATCGCGACTGGGTAAAATCGATACGAGTCGCAGATAAAGAATAGCATAGCGCTAGCCGAATATGAAAAATCGTTGCGAAATGACGGTGCATTAGCCTTGTGTATATATACGATCGATCGGACGTTGAAAACGAGAGACAGAGAGCTTGACAGGTACTTTCTACTAACTTTGAGTTCCCGAATCACAACAACCTGCACTCGCGTCTCCCAAGTACAAATCCGAAAAATTATATTGTACATATATGTTTATTTATAACAAAAAAAAAATACATATTATTCGCATGGATTGTATTAAAGTCGAGATAGACCAAAACGGAATTTTTTCATAATTTATAAGATGACATTTTAATCTTGCTCGCGAAGCTTATAAATAATCCTGAAAGCTCGGATAAACAGGATACTTCGTGCATGCATATGTTTCTTCGTTGCATAATCCAAGTTTTTGTTTTGCTCAATGATCAGCTTATAGAGCCGTTTAGCCTATATATATATCCATAAATTTTTCAGATAATCCAATCAAAAATGTTGTTAAGCGCAGCAACGCTTGTATATATAGTTAAATGCTTTGTTTGCTAATCTAAAAATTAAACTCTGCAGTTACAAGAATTGGACTCCTTCGCCTACTTATATATATATATACACACAACGTCTTAAAAATCATGTCGACCACAATGTTTAGCCACTCGTTCGGGACATAAATAATATTTTGCAAGTCTCTCGCGCACACAATCCTTAACCGAGTAGCCGAGACACACAGTCTCGCGTAGGTGTCGACGGCATCTCGTCGCTCGTTATTAACCGAGCCTGGCCGGTGCACCTCGACGTCAGCGTGCAAAGCAAAAACGAAGCGGCGGCGTATATAGAGCCACGATAAAAAAAAATAAAAAAATAAGGCTCTCTCGAGCCTGCGAAGATTTGCATACGAATGTTCATAGTCGAGGAGCGCGTGTATGCGAAAGTCACAAAAGCACTTTGGCCGTGTCTGAATGGCCGTCCTGCCGTCGTATACAAGAGGTGTTACTAATCACTCGCGCGCAGTTTCAGACTCGCCGACTATCGGCGAAAGCAAACATCACTCGCGCTCTTCCGAATATCCGGTCTTCTCTCTCTCTCGCTCTCTTTCGCATCTTCAATGCGGCGATTTTCTAAAAAGACACCGCGGCTATTTGTCAGTCGGTCTGATCTCTATGCGCTATAGCTAAGCAAGCCCTATGGAATTCAGATCATTTCCGGATAATGTTATTTTCATCACGTGCGCGCCTATATGAGTGTAGAGAGAGATGAGAGACTCCTTTTGCTTTGACGCGCTTGTGAACATAATGGGGGCCTGTCCATTGTGCCCGAGTGATGATGGAGATGCGTTGCGGATGCCGCGTGGACGACTGGAAATTGCAGCTCTCGCCAAATCTTTTCGAGTGGTATATATATATTCCGCTCTTTATTATGAATTCGAGCGCTTTTTCTGCGGCGCTCATCTCTTTTGACAGTGGATTCAAGACGCATATCCATATAAACTATCGTTATGCACTTGGCTTTTAATTGCCCGAGTTTAAGGAACGTGTCGAACAAATGTTTGCAATATTCCCTCGATGTTAATTAATAATAAAAAATAGAAATATTAAATATTGGACTTGTATAAGTGTTAAATGAAGAAAGCAATAATAATACTTTCGGCGCTTTACTTTTCTAGAAAAGATTATATGCGAAGTGCTTTTTATTACTCCAAATTGAAGCAGTGTCCAATTAAAATATAGCTACAGAGTGAGAATCTGCGAAAATGAATTTTTTTCAGGGTAATAATTGTTAAGTGAGAAAGGGACCATGAAAGGCTCAACTAGCAAAATGAAAAAGTAACCTTTAGCTTATCGTTCTTAATGTATTGAAATAAGTTAAATATAACTTAGTTTATGTAGCCATCATTCCAATGAGACTTACAAATAAAGAATATATGGTTCTTGTCGTATATGGACCTTATGTAAAATGTATATTTTTATCAATTTCGATACATACAATTTTGAATTTCAATATATTTTTAAAATAAATTAATTGTTATGATTTATATTTTTGATCAAAGTATTATTGTGGCATCGAAAAAATACATCTAAATCAACTTATAACTCAGTTTCTAAAACAATAAGTAAATCTTGGTATATAATTTAAAATATCAGAAAAATAAAAACGTCGGGCAAAATTGCATACAATTATTGACGTAATTGCATTTTGTTTTCTACAATTCTTGTATCACGTAAACTTTTATTTTATACGTTTATAATATTTATCCGATAAAAAAAAACTCGATAAAGAATTTGATGGAAGTAATATTCGAGTATTATCCAGTTTCGAAATTGATTTAATAGAGGAGCACTGCCACATCGCAGAGATAAATCTTGTAAATAGTTTATACGCTCAATTATGAGAATGATCTGTTAAGGTCAAAGAGTGATCGTCGTGAGTTGTCACTTAAGTTGTTCATCACTATATTCTAAATATTTTAACCGATTAATCCGTCAGACAAGCCATAATCGTTTCATCTGATTTAAAAGTTAATTAATCACTAAACGGAAAAAATGATAAAAGAATGATTTATCTTTAATTGAATTTAACGCTTACCCCACCACGAGTTATAAATACTGTTAAATGAAAATTTACAAGCATACAATATATAATACGCAACAACATAGTTTCATACAAATTAATATACAGTATACGACATTATCTAACAGTCTTGGGCAACTTCTTAAACATTGCATACATAAAAGTGGCTGAAACAGTTATATGAAAGTGCACCAATGATAAAAACAAAAAAAAAAAAACAGAAGAAGAAAAAGCAAAGCTAAAACACTGTGCCAAGCGAAGTATGCATTTAAAAGCTGGAGAAACACCGTAGGAGTCAGTGGTGCGTGCCGAGACACGTGGAGCGCACTTTTCCCTTTCTGGACTCGCGAAGAGAGAGAGAGAGGTGCTCGTACACTCGATCGATTTTCGTCTCCGCGAGTCCAGACGCACACACACACACACACATACACAGGGCATTCCGTGAGGAGTATACATATATACTCGCTCGATTTGCTGCTGGAGCTCTCCTCGTGCCCCACAGGGGCCACTTGTTGCTCTCTCGCATCGCGGGCAAGGCAATATCGGCGCGCGAGTAAGTATATAGAGCCGAATGAAGGGGAGTAGGAACCTCCCGCTGGTCCCCGTGGCACCGCGGGTCGCCCCGGCGTGTTTGGCCGCTCCACTGACTCCGAATGCCGCCTCTCGCGGAATGCCTAATCGTCGCTTTATTTCCGCGCCGATCGTCTCTCGATCCTCCGAACTTTCTTCTACAGCGACGAGCGGCTCCGAGGAGGCAAAGAGAGAACTTTGTATATACACGTTCACGCGAGATTGTGGAAGTCAAGGGCGGTGTGAACCAGAGTCTGTCCTACTTCCCAATGCAGTAGCTTGTCTTGCGGACGCGGCGGTGGCAAGTCAACTTCCGCTCTCCCGACGTCTCTGTATCAATTAACGCAGCGATCGCTTCTTTCCTAATTTCTCACAATTGCTTCTGCGGACGCGCGCGCGCAACACTTTTTTGCCCGGATCCCCTCCGACGCCATAAGTATGCTTTTTCTCAGCGGCAGCAGCTCGTCGCGCGCAATTGACTTGAGTTGCGCTTGGACATTGGGCTTTGCGACGGGAGCGATACGGTCCTCTTTGCCACTAACATGTCCTCGATATATATATATCGACAACGAGGCAATTGAATTAAGTCTCCTGGCAACCTGCCAATTTATATCGTTTAACGATTTTTCTTGTGTATATTCCGTAAGATCTGTGTGGATACGCGCATTGAGGTCGAGTTTAAAATAGATCTCAACTGTTATTCAGCGTGAAGAAAAATAACACGCTGTGTAACTACAACAGTTTGTATTTGTATTGTGCATAAGGATTGTATTTACAATGAAAGTAGATTATCAACGGCGCCAGTCAAAGCCGCCATTAATATTCAATCAAGTATATACACGAAAACTACTGTTACCAGCTACCAGCGAGTTATCTAAAGAAAAATCACAGCGCGATATCAGCTGCGTCTACGGGTAACATCATCAATCCAACATATTACCGATCAACGAGCCGCCGACATATCCATTAATCCAAAGAAAGTCTACCGAGGTTTTCTATAACCGAGCCGCGATTGTCAAAGGGCCTCGATGCTTTCCACGCCCCGACTCTACATACAACGCAATAATTTCATTCGAGCATTCACATGTATAATAATATTAGCTGCCAGTTTTAATAAGCCAGCTTAAGATGTCAAAGTCAAATGTGCGCCGCTGCCGCCGCCGGCAGCTCGATTCTCGTTAGTTATGCTACCAGTACTCATTACTTATGCTTAACCCTAACAAGATCGGTAGACGAAACAAGTGTGTGTGTGTGTGTGTATATGTATAGCCATGGGAAAACCGAACTGATTGCTTGTAGAGATTTAGGGGGATGTCTTCGAGTCATCTCAATGTGGCTATAGGATGATTCGACTAAGTGACTTTGCTACTAGAACATTTGTCGCGTGTCATATGGCAGCTGAAGCATCGATTAATCAATAGCCAGTGTATCATTATGTTTATATATCTGCAGGTCACTTCGTTCGCGGTAGTCTATACGATCAATTATTTCATTAAACAATGCGTATAGATTTTATACGCAAATAAAGATTGTCGAGCAATTCGTACTTGGCAAACGGTTATATACGTGCGAAATCGATATATTTTCAAGCTGCAGTTCACACAAGTGTTGTATATACATGTTATAGACCGTATACTTGTCTCATGAAATATTCATGGGCGCAGGAATCATTAAACCTTCCCGATCGAACGGATTTCGAGATTTCGGGACATATAATTCTGTGAGAAAATCCAGACCGAGTGTTTTCCGTCGATATAAGTAGCTTGTGAACGGATGATTGGGTATCAATGATCCCGCACTCGTCCGCAACCGTCTGCGCACGCTATTTCCGTGCATGTGTGTGTGTGTATCGATGACGGAACGCGAGGCTATATACCAAACAATTTGTCTCCCCTACGTGGAAGTCGACGTTGACGGCGTTTGGATTCCGTTTCGAGTACGCCCTCGATAACCAATAAAACTATATATACCAAAGCGGATCCTGTGTGTGCAGCGATTCGGATGCTTTAATCGCCAGCCTGTGTATACCTATTGGATTCTTACAATGTAACTTTTACGAGTAAACGACGATATATATATATATATACGAATTGAATTTATGTACTGTTGTATAGGTGATTGATTTGTTATTTCTCTGTTTAGTTTTGACATTGTATACGAAGATGAGAAAAGAGAAAAATAGTTGTTAATAAAATGTTTGTTACGATTAGGCTGACTAGATTAGTAAGTAAATATGATAAATAATCGCTAGTATTATATAATGAGTTTTAATAATATAACATCCATGATATTCATTCATAGATTATTTTAATTAGCTAAATAATGTTCGATTTTACCGTAAACCCAAGCGTATTATGTCGTTATTTTTTGTACATGTTTCGGTACACTAAAATAACGTATATGTACATATATGTAATATTAGAAATTCCCATACTCATACACGTGTTAATATAAAACAATTATACGCGTTGATTCGCAATTTTTGCGGCCATGTCGAGACCTTTAATAATCATTGCAAAAATACATTGGCTCTTATGGGCGATTATTGAGAATAATTTATTATAACGTTTCGCTAACTGCATGATTAATCAAAAAATTATTGTGATATTTATTTCCCAATATTTATTTCTAATCCTAAAAGAATATCTTAAGAGTCAATGTTTTTTTTGCAATGTTTGAGTTCGCGGTATGGCCTCAAAAACCGAGGGGCAGCAAACTCGCGCATGGAACAAATACTCTGCCATTGAAATCTTGAAATCGAGACTATAGCATAATAATTAAAAAATCCTTTTTTACATTTATACAGTTTATTGAATATTCTCTTTACATGTATTAATATCGTGTTTTTACGAATGAAATTAGGAAATGTTAAAATACATCAAATTATCGTAAGCATATTCTCGAATTCCGAAATAGATAAAAGTCACTTTGACGATGGCAGCAAAATCAAATCTCACGTTTTTCTACAAAACTAATATTAATATTTGAAATAACGTAAATGTTTTTCTCTGTTAGAGCGACAGTTGTACTATATTTAAAGCTCCGAATAATGTTTGTTAGGTATATACCCTGCACATTGCCGAATATATTTAGCTCTCGCATATATATCCCAGAGGGGAAAGCAATGATATAAGAGAGTAGTCATTAAAATTAGCAAAAAATTACCGCAACAATTCCCCTTTTTTCCCGTGTATACACATACATTATAAAGTAGAGAGCGAGCTGGAGGCAGCGTCGTCCGCCCGCGTCGTGCACAAAGGGGTTGAACATCGCGGTATACTTAGGTACTCTCGCTAATAATTAGCTAACGCAATAAACATTTCGCAAGGAGGACGCGTGCCGCGGCGCATATTCGACCGTATGCCTGCACCGATACAGAGATAAGTGCGCACTTTCAAAACGAACCTATATATATATATATCGCGTACGTACGGTTAAAGGACTGGTATGTGTGCAGTGCGTGCAGTCGTGGGTTGTGCAAAAACACCAGAGAGAGAGAGAGAGAGAGAGAGAGAAAGGGCGTGGGGCAGCAGAGAGCGGAAGTGGCGCAGAAGGCCTCGTACGTATAACTGCAGACAGCGGAGGCCCAGCAGCTCTCGGACTCTCTCTCTCTCTCTCTCTCCCGCGCGGCATATGTCGCATCCAACGGCACGCGACACCACCCCTGCAATCGAGTCAACTTTGTATTAACACTTGCCCGATCCTTATATGTATATTGTTTGCGTTGGATTTTTTCGACGCTCGCTTCTTTTTTTTTTACCGGCACTCGATGTATCATTGGCCGTATTGAAAGGGACGAGCGGGGCGATTAGTTACCTTTTTGTTTATTCACGTGTTTGTGTGTAATTCGGAATGTTCGATACTCGTACAATTACGAAATAGCAAAGTTTGAATTATGTGGTGTTCGATATGAACTAATATTACAGCTTTCGTTATATAGATTACCGTTATACTTTGAAGTACTAAGTTTGAAAAATAGATTTTTTTTTTATTCTGATTTGATCAAAAAGCATCGAGTAGGTAAATAGGTGACAGAAATGATTTTACGAAACGATAGCAAAAATGAAGTATACTATAACGGTAAAAAATGATTTAATAATCAAACAAGACTGCCCAAAACATGAGTATACAGTATTTGGTTGAAATAAAAAAAAAAGTTCTACGAACGTCTAGTGCAATAAATGCGAACGGTAAGTACATTATACACACACACACACACACACACACACACAAAGAGCAGTCGCATAAATTCATATTAAGTTAAGTGTCCTCTCGGGGGCTCGGAATATAGAAAAATAGCGCGCGTGCGCGTCGCTCTTCGGCTGCACGCATATACATATACTGCAAAGCTTAAAAGGAGAAAGCATTCGAATATATATATATACAAAACGTGTACAATATACACATGTATGGGATCAGAACGCGTGAAACGTCGCTTAGGAACCGAGCGAACCCATACCGTCGTATGTCGAACCGTCGCTCGCACGCACATATACACATTTGCATACCTCCAGACACACACACACACACACACACTCGCGCGCGCACAGGCAGAGAGACGCGCCGCCGGCAATTAAAGCAATCAGGGAGCATTTTATACGGAACAAGAACAGATGACACACACACACGACTAATCTATCTATGCTCTAATGTTAGGGCCGTAGACTCACGCCTACATCCATTGTAATCGCACTTAGATCCACGTGTAGATGTGTAAGATCGTCGAGCGGCGATAAAATTGTATCGGGCGTGAAACGCTCTCATTATGCCAATTACCATTTTTTGGTGGAGAATAGGCGCGCGCGGCCGCGTGGCTCCACTTTGCATTTTACAAATTACCCGCCGCCCGGCCTCTAATCGACGTGGACAGTCGTCGTCCCCGAATTCGTGTGTATATGTATGTATACGGTTGCGAGCAACGTTTACACGCATTCCCGCGGGTTTCGATGCATAAGGCACCTTTTGTTTCGGCCCCTCTATACTATGAATTTTAATGCGGATAATTGCTCGATTTTATAAGCGATAAGGGATGAAGGTGATGTTTTGGGACATTACCGCTTCCTTGATGGTGCAGTGAAATTTGGGCTTTGTGTATTAGTTGTGTAGAGGAATAATATATGAACGTATACACATTTGCGTGTTTGAAAGATCGTTCTTTCTATCGGTTTTCTGGTTCTGCTCGCATACTCATTATAAGAGGTAACGTTGGCATTTTTGCTTGATTACGGAAAAAGTCGGAATTCGTGTATAATTATAGAGAAAGGCTATGTTTCTCAATCTATTGAAAAAAGGTCTTCTATATATATTTCCAGTGGCTTCTATCGGCTATTTCCATTTGGAATTGTTTTCGAGATAAAAATACTGAATCTATAAAATATTTCTTATTCTTTATATAAATGTAAGCATTAAATTGTAATTTTCTATAAGTATGTGTAAAGAATTATAACATAAGATATTTAGAACAATAAAAACCAAATCGAGCTTTTAAGTGTTGTCTATAGAGGTAATATTTTGTGGTAGAGACAGGTAACTTTAGATTTTTTAATGATAAATATATACCGATACTTTTAATACCTGTATTTAAATGAAAGTGGGCCAACCGAGTATCTATATATTATACTAAATAAAAATACAGTTTTTATAAAAATTCAAAATTTTTAATTGGATGACGTTACCTTACTAAATTAGAATTAATCTTCCACTTTTTAACGACAAATAAGTAAGCTGAAATTTGTCACAAAATCTCGAGAAAGCAATTAAAATTTTGACACTTCTGAAATAAATCCAATGTTGAAAAACAATAAAATGTATTAAAACCACCAATAATATAAGAAACATTTGAAATAATCGAATAAAATATTTCGCTCATAAGCGAAGCCGCAATAACGTTTTATCCAAGATTCGCAGCTACAAACGTTTACGGTATCAAATTAATAAAATTACCAATCTCGAATCCCGCGAACGATCTCGAGATAGATTCAACGAATTACAATCTATAGTACAAGAAAAAGGAAGCACACAAAGCCCGCAACGATCGATCCAATAAAGATAATAGATCATACAAGTACCAGGTCGAAGAAAAAAAAAATCCCTCGGCAAAAAAAAACCACAGAGGCACACACATTTAACTCGCGTGTTTTGTTCTGCATAAATCGTCAGCAGCAGCAGCAGCGCCTGGAAGCTATGTATGCTTTATAGCGAGAGAGAGAGAGAGAGAGAAAGAGAGAGAGAGACTCGTGAGGAAATCAAAGGCACGCGCTCCGAGAATCGAGAGACACTTGGAAGTCGAGCTCGATTAACGACTATCCACGACGCTCAATCCTCTCTCTCTCTGGTCGGTAAATAAAATATTACACACAGCGAGTGTATATAGATATATATGTGTATGTATAAAGAGGTAAAACAAAACGCCGATGAAGGAGGAAAAAGGAGGCGCTGGCGGCTGTGGCGAAGTAGTCGTGCGTCCGCGGATAGAGTTATCTGGCCTGGCGGCGGCGGTGGCGGCGGCGGTGGCGGCGGCAACGGGATTGGCGTTATAGCTTTGATGACGCTCGTAGACCGCGCGGTGATCCATCTTGTCGAGCTGCCAAGCCAACCTCTCTCTCTCTCTTAAAGCCCATAGTCGCCAGTTGTGAGCGTGTGGATGTGGTATACCTTGTGGAATAGAGACTGCGAGAGTGCGAGAGAGGCCAGCAGCAGCAGCATTCGATGGGTCGCCAAGTATAAGTATATAGAAGCGCGCGTATACTCGTGGCGCTTTTTTAACTGTCGGCCTGCGTTTTTGATCGGCCGAGATCGGACTCGACGATCGATCGAACTTATATAAACTCCATGAAATGTCTATAACGAGTGTACGCGCTATGCCTTCTATCTCTCTCTCTCTCTCTCTGCCAGAATCTCTGCGCAATTTACCATCTCTGCGTGCAGATTCAAGACGGCAGTCCACAAACATCTATATACTTGATCTGGATGCTTAGCGCTTAGCTTCTCAGGACAGCACCTTTATTCACTACTTTGATCATTATTTTTAAGATTGTCTGTGACGTGCACTTTATAGCCTATAGCTAGGCAAATGGATTTTCTATGTGTTAATATTTTTTGTTCCGTCCTATATACACTGTTTTAATAGTATGAGTGTATTTATTAGTGTGGGCGTGTGTGCACCTGCGATCATAGAGGTATGTGTGTGTGTGTGGGTAAGTGAACGTTTTTACAATCAAGACTGATAGATATAGACTGTTTTTATTTTATAATTGTTTATTTGTATTTTAGATTAAGACACTCTGTGATATTACCTATATAAGAATTATTTCAAGACTGAAAATTGTATTAAAGCTGTGATATCATGGATCGACTATAGTCATATTAATTCACGTTTTTGTAAATATGTTACAAATAAACGTATATCTATAATGTATCTATCTATTTCTGTGTTAATGAGTGTTGCTGGAGAATTTTTCAGTTATCTTTGCTTTTATGTGTTTTTTTGTCGTCAGAGCGCTCTGTAAGACGTCAATTTCTATTATCGTCGATATGTATTTTAACTATTAGTAATTATTGAATAACGTTCTCAGTATCCGTGGATCAATTTCTTTAGCTAAGATGCTTCGAAAAATCTTTGAATACTCCAGCTTAATATAAAATGTAGAATAAGCGGTATAAATAAGCAGACTTGTATCCTTTCTTATCTTTAGTATGGAGCATTCAGCTTACGTTTATGCAAATATAATTTACAAGTTGTCTGTAATTCATAGTTATAGACCAATCACCAGATTTTGAAACTTATACTTCTCTTATAGGTCAGAAAAAGAATCAGTCAAGAAAAAATCTCAGCTTTTCAAGTCAAATTCAAGAAAAATTTTATATTAAAACCTTGATCTCTAAATATAAAAAGATCTTTTATATCTATGCGAGCAAAAACTAATTTCCAAAAAAGAAAAAGTATACATATAAATATGCTGCATAATATATTATATCGATTTATTAAGATAATGTATAAATGATTTCATGAAAAAAAAAGTTATACAAAAAACTCCTTTATAAAATATAATAAGAAATAAACTCCAAAAGCTAATCACTTAGTTTTAGTTGCATATGAAATACTTATAAAAAAATTAAACTTCGGAATATTTAATTAATCTATATACAAATAAACACTAATGAAAAATAGAGTATTGTGACTCCTGTAAATCATAATATGTTTTTATAATATTTTTCAAAAAAAAAAAATTGTTTTTTATCATTATAAAGCTTACTCTGTGTTACAAGAAAGCAAGGCTACTAAATATAAAATTCTTATCTGCTCATCGAGTAATTATATACTTTTTTAGTCACAACATTGAATTTTTGAGGATGAATTTTCTTTTATAGCGATTGCGTGCTCACACTGCATTATTCATAAGATTAAACGTATAGGCATTCGTGTAAATTATTCCATCTTCAAAATAACAATAATTGAGATGTTTAGTGAAATGGATTCGTCTGAATTTTATGGCCCTGCAAACCGGCAAATATTTGATGAGCCAAGACTCCGAGAAAGTCTAGAATCTGGTTTCTAAAAAGAATCGTAAATTATATGCTGGAAATAAAATTCTTATTTGCCGTTGCGTGGGGATCGATCCAAACTCACTATCTTAATGGGTTTTTGGTAAAAGCATGGAATTGGATATATGTTTTCATGATATTTTATAAACTTGTCTATTTCTATGCAGATCAATTTGAGTTGAACTGTATCTTTATTTAAGATATACTATAATATGTTATAAATAAAACGATTGAGTGTATTCTTTGGTGTATAATCAGGATTTAAATTTATTACAAGCATTCATTGATTTCCTTACTATCAAATTTGTAATTTATTAATCTTCATAATAATTAAATGACAAATAATAACTGTATATTAACGCGTTCGGCACCTAAAATCATTTATCTTTAAATATAATAAAAAATTGGTTTCTATTGCTTATTATAAGTCACTGCAAATATCATCAGTCCTCGGTTCACCTGTCACAAAGTAGCTATGAAGTGTATCGTGGCAGAAATTATTATTTTATAAATTACGCTACAGAAATCGGTCAGTTTTGAGTTTTAATATAATCTTTATCAGAACAGCTTCAATCACCACAATCTTGACCCTATATTTTCAACCAGTTTACAACAACGAGTTCTAACTATACCGCTTGCCTTACGTCGTGTAAAAACCGTCAAAACTGAATGGCTCGCCCTAAAGCATACCAATTATATACGCAAGCGTCGGGCAACTCTCCATAGTTAACCTGCGCCGCGTCAACTTCCGGAGAGTCAAAGTCCTGGACTTTCGGTGCATCTCCCTCTAGCGCGAGGTCTCAATTGAAAAGGTTCGCAATCGAGATGAATTAAGCCGATAACGCGGCTCTCGCTATTGCGATTCTCGAAAATTCCCAACTTTACGAGCAGCAGTGCAATAACGCGCTCGCACACATTATAATACGTAGGCTTGTAATTGAAGAGGGGGAGAGAAGGTAGCCTCGGCGTAATTAGAACTCGACGATCGCGCTATAACTCGGATAGTCGGATATATCATGGGGACGATGCGGTAGCTTGTACACACACACACACACACACACACACTGCGCACGCACGCCATAGCTGCCGGTTATCGCTCGGTATCAACAGATGCGTCTACCTCTTTATACCAGCTCTTTCTCTCTCTCTTGCCCTCGCTCTTTGCTCCTTATTGCTGCTACTATATATAATATTTTCTCTCTCCCTCTCGCGCGTATTATAATTGCATGCGCAGCGCGGGGCCCTCGTTTAATTGCATTCCCTTGCGCCTTTTTTGCTCCTGCTGTTGCTGCTGCTGCTGCTTGTGTGTGTGCGTGGGGGTATATATACGAGGGAATTGGCTATCTCAATGGAAAAAGAAAACGCGTTGGTTTAATGTACATCTGACGATTTTGTCTCGCGATTATAAGCGTTCGCACGTACTTACGTGTGTGTGTGTGTGTGTGTGTGTGTGTGTACTTAATAGATTTATACGAGCGAGGAAGCTGCGGAACGTCGGTGTGTGTATATGTGAGAGATAACGAAGAAGAGATCGCTGGAGAATCGGAAGCAGAAGCGATGGCGTTCGGATGAAATTGCGTTATTAGTGGAAGTCACGCAAGAACGAGGTGTGACGAGGTGCGGATCGCGTAAGTGTAGAGCCCAGACTTTATGAGAATGTTGCGTTTCGTTAGTCGTTCGCGGTATAAAACTAAATAGAATATGAGAACTCGTATTATAGGGTAATATTTCGATCTTTTTTTTTCTTTTTATCAGTGGAAGCTATGTATGACGATTTATAGAAATTAATATATATATATATATGACAATATTTTAATGGAAAACTTTTAATTCGATAACTGCAAATTTTGCTATACTTGTATGAAAATATTTTATCTCGATAGTTAATTTATTTATAGTTTTATGAAAATTATCGATTTGATAGTTGAAATTCAGAGTGCTTATAATTAGATTACCTTTTGAATAATCTTCGAAAAATATACGAAACATCTTTCAAGAAAATTTAGAGTTTGAATTGTACCTAAAATATTCGTAAATATACACAATAGAAAATACTGAAAAACTGAAAAATCTATAAACAAATTAAATTATACGAGTATACAAATATTTAAAACAAACAAGTCGTTTTCGCCTCAAAGGATATACAAGAACAAATCGAACACCCACAGCAAACAAACGCACCGGTCGGCAAAACCGTCAGACTGCACATAGTACATATGTAGCAGAGAAAGAAAGCTGTTGCAAAACGCGCACTCAAAATACACCTCAAAACACAACAGCCGTTCGAAAGAGTTTCACAGAAGAAAAAGAAGAAGAAGAATTAAGAGAGAAAAAAGAGAAAGCCTATAAGGAGAAGAAAAAAAAAATTGCTCATCGAGCTATGCTCAATCCTTTCTCGGAGCTCGTCGAGCTGCAGCGCAGCACAGCACGCATATACATATAACATAGAGAATCCTAAGTCCGGAAAAGAACAGCGCGAGCCGCGCGGACCAAAATATCCGATGTTATTATTCCGAGCTAGCAGACACATATACAGGCGACGACGCAGCGGCGGCCAAAATATAATATACCGTCGCGTGCTTCCGGCTGGAAAGACATAGACGAGAAAGGGTCAGTCGGCATACCGAAGCGGCAGCCGAAAAGGGATATATGCGTATATTGTTTCCTGCAATTTAAAAGCGGGAAGAGGTAGAAGAGAGTAAATCGGCTCATCGTTCCGTTAATTGCGATAAATATTTGCCCAGCCGTCCGCCAACAACCCTTCATCGGTCCAGCCACGCGAGCCTAAGAAGCTAAAGGCCATGGCAACATAAGCGATATATAATGCCATCAGCGAAATGGAAACGGTGCGGTGCAGAACGACGCAGCGGCGGCTCATTCATCCCGTGCAGTTCCTTTTAGCCGCAAATCGGATCGCAATAACAGGTCGACGTCTGGGGCGCACGCGCGCGCGACCTGAGTACCTATATAATCGCTTCTAATAGCTCGGCGTCCTCATTCATTCCCTCCTTACACACAACTCCTTTTCCTTACTACTGTGCCAGCAGCTCTAGTCTCATTGTCCCCGGCAAATCCTATAAATATTTTTCACAATATTTTCTAAAACAGCCTCGCGCCCAGATCATATTGTCCTGCGTGTATCGAGGAGGAGGACACGCGGCGCTTGGCAGCTCGCTTTGACTAGTCCTCCACCACCGGAGCGATATTCAATAATCCTTTCGCCAAACCGAGCCAAATTAGCCGTAGTCGCTTTTAAGCGGGATTCGGGTCATTTTAACGACGCTAAGAGATGTGTACAGCTGCCCGCCTCTTTCTTTCTCTCTCTCTCTGTCTCTGTATATGTGTTTGTCGAGTATTTCGCTTGTCCGGCAACGATTAACAATCGTAAAAATAACTTAGCGTGTATAGATTTGTGTGTAGCGCGCCGGTGATCGACGAGGCTCGTGAATAGATCGCACCTCGCGATGGTCCACGTGTGTTATACTATGAGCCTTTGGTGGTGTATATACAATGAAATTTTTCTTGTACGCGCGAATTGCGAGAAAGCCCATGTTGCTTTAGCACGTCTAAGTTGTTGATTTACCCAATTTTATTGAATGCTTTTGGGGAGTACTGATTTGACAAGCCTAAACGAAAAGGTGCGGTTTTGAAGATTTTAAGGGCGGTTAGGAAAAGGCGGCGGGACAATATTGAAATGTTATATTGGAGTATACTAATGAAACCCGAAGTAATTATAATAAAATAACAGAAGAGCACTTTCAAGTTTCCATCTCCAGAAATCTGTAAATGTTTTCAATTGAAAATAGGCATCGATAAAAAACTATTGGGATATACCTACTACAAAAAATCGCTACAATAAAGTTTCAACAATTGTCCTTGTGTTTGTAATATTATATTACACTTGTATACAAAGAAGGACTATATAGTTCTGCTTTGATCGGTATTATTTTAGTACGGTCAATAAAAAGATCGGACGAAAAAAGAAAAAAGAAACCACTAAACTGATACAAATTCATCGGGAAAAAATGCGCTTCCTCTTATTTGAATGCATCGAGCGCTCATCTTGTTAAGAATGCAGATGCACATATTTTCCATGTCAAAACGCACGACAAGTGATGATCGATTGTTTTTATTCCCGTGGTCTGTAGCCGTGAGAAAGCGACGAGGTAAAGGGTTGTTGCTGCTGCGCGGACTCAATATATCCGCAGAGCCCGGAGACGATGCGTCGAGAGCGGTTAAAAAATTGACATCGGCATCATCGAAGCCCTGCGGCGCTGCTGACATTTTTCGGCGAAATATTTTAAAGGCCATACCATTTCGATTCTTGTTTTGCTTTATATCAGATATAAGTGTAAGCTTCGAATTTGATTTTCGTCGCGTAGAGCTTTTTTCCCTTGTTATGACTCTTTGTTATTGACATATTGCTTCTTCAGAGAGAAAGTTGACGAAAAAAAATGTTTTCGAAAAATGCTTAAAAACATTTTTTAACATCGTTAGAACAAAAAATGACTATTTTTAAGAGAATTTTTTTCGCGTCTCTATGCGTGTGTGTTTGTGTTAATTTTATTTGTTTTTTTTTTGGGATGGGCCTGAAAAATAATTTTTAAGATTCATCGATTTTATTTTGTTTTATTTCAGACTTTTTTATTTTTTTTTCGTATTGTAAGCTAAAAATTTACAATACGCGGTTGAAAGAGTTTATCAAATACCTAAAATTTTAGAAGTTTATTTAAGTTTTTTTAACAGAAGATGTTATATTGTTTAGCTTTATGCAAATTTATGGAAATTTATATAAAATATTTTACCAAACATGTTTACACAATTAGTTATACTATGCGTCAGATTTATTCCTAAGAGACTTCCAAAACACAATAGAACATCGCAAAATCGCTCAAATTTGACTCTGGAGTCGAAGTCTCTGGAGAACGTCGGAGAGCGATCGCAGCAACACGTGAAAGAAGCGAAAGATCGGGGAGCGCAGATAAACTCGCCGATGCGTCGGATTGTACGAATGGCCCTAATGGACGACAAGACGCTCGATAACTCGGCGACGGTAAAACTGTAATAGATATCCCTGCCAAGATTTCGAGTAAACAGTTCATTTGTCATTTAGTTGATGCGCTGGCGAGCTGCGCGCCATTTGGGTGGACGAGTTGAGCACCTAAGGGGAAAGCTATAATCCCGGTGTTTTGAGCTAAGGGAAGAAACTTGTCAAAACGATCCTATCGATGGAGAGGAAGGAGCTTTCGATTCCGCCAGGAATATTATTGCATAAGGGAGTTGAAGAATTTGTTAAATCATTCTGTTCGACAGCTCGAGTCGCCCCTTTTGTTTCGCTAGGACCTCTACCCAGGCTTGTGTTCTTTCTTTCTTTTTTTGAATACTTAAGAGCTTCGCCGCTATCATTCATTCTGCCGATTCTTTTATTTATCGTAGAAGAGTCTTTACTTTAAATTGTTATCGATTATATTTACGATATCACACAATTTATAAAGCGTCATTTTCAAATAATTTCCGATATGTTTATAAATAATATACTACTGAGATTATTGTAATGATTTTTATATCGTATTGATTTTTTTTCTAAATATAGAAGCGGGAACAAGTTCAATAAATAAATACTTTTATTTAGCATGTAAACAATTGGCCATTGTCGATAGGCTGCATTGTTATTTTCTGTATAACTTACGAAAAAGAATGTATGGAGAATGAAATTCGTAGCTCATATATATGAAAGAATATATAGATAACGGTTACAAAAATTTATCAGACAATATCTATATTTTGTCCGTATATTCATATACCAATAACTGGTCACACAAACAGAGCATAAATCTATAATAGATTGTACAATTTATTTATACTTGTGCATCGAACGATACATAAAATCCTCCGAAACTCAAACCCTTATGCACTTGGCGAAGAATTCGCTCGTCGACGGTTATCCCTATATATATATATATATATAAAAGAGCAATTAAAACCAAAAGTGTTCAAGGGATTAGAGCGAAATAAAAGAATATATCGAAGCTCGTGAAGCGAGCGACTCGATAGAAACATGGTCCATTATATATATACACGGAGCAAAATATCTCGCGGTGGAGATCAACTCTTACACGCATATATATATATATGAGATATTGGTCATCGGAGAGCACAACACACACACGAGAGACGGAGAGAGAGAGGGAGTCATCGATGCGGAGCTCCGAAAAATTCAAACGGATGAGTACTTAATACACGGGCGCGCGCGCGCAAAGGCCACGAGGCGTCCTTGGTGTGGGAAGAGGATCTCCTCGCGATACCAGACAGAGAAGCGGGCCTATATAGACGTGTGTGTGTGTGTGTGTCTGTCGCAATGCCGGCGAGCGAAGCGAAAGCGACTGGGGTATATTATATGCAGGAGGAAGGAGAGACGAGACACGAGGAGGAGAGAAAGAGAGAAAGAGAGAGAGAAGCTCAAAGGAAGCCGACACGTCGTATCATCGAAATTGCCCGGATAGCCGAGCTTCTCCGGCCAACGCCGCTATGCACAGTAGAGTAAGCAGCTCGCGCGCGCGACGTCTTCACTTATCCCGTTGCCTATTAGTGAGTCCCCCGTTCGCTCCCGTCACCTGCTAATGATCGCCTACTCTTGCACCCTTTCTCTCTCTCTCTTTCTTTTAAGATTGCCACGGTTCTGCTTTTTTCCCATAGAAACACTCGTCGACGCGCGCGCGTGTGTGTGTACACGATATACAGTGGATCTTGACTGATGAGATGTGCGTGTGCGTGTGTGTGTGTATAACGCTTGAAAAAACGTGACTCGAAATCAATTGCCGCGGCAGCAGCGATGGCCGCGTCGAGATTTTGATTAATCGTTCAGATTCGTCTTGACAAATTGCGCGCCGCGCTAGAGGCCATATTATATATAGTGAATGGAGCACTGAATTTAATTGAATTACTTAATGTTTGCGGACTGACAAATCTTATATAGAGCCTGCATCTTATATATATATACGACTGTTGCTCATAGCCCGATGCTATCCCATATAAGAAAAATATATGTCCGCAACGTACGTACCTATGAAGCCTTTATAAGAGATACATACTTAACTGTAAAAATCACTACAAGTGATGACGCAATAATGCGGAGCAGTGCACGATTTGGATGTCTTGGACATTAATAAAGCGTGATCAATTGTTTCAAGCCCAATATAGTGTGTGTCACCACTACTGCGGTGATCGTTCAAAGCTCATTTTTTTTTCTGTTTGTTTTAGCGTATAGGGAAGTTGATGAAAAATATTTATGACTCATACACATTCTTATATATATTATATAGACTTGTTCCTATATGCAGCGAGTCTCGGATTACGCTCTATTAAGCCATAAATTATAATAAGACGTTGCGTTGAGGCGCGTGTATAACAGTTTTTTCGTCACTTTTTCGCGTAGAGTTTTTGCTGCATCGTATGAATGATCAGTCACCTGATATGGAAAGATGCACAAGTGATCAGTTGTGGAAATCGGCGATTGTATACCGCGAGATTCATTGAATTGTGCGATTTTAACTGTATACTTTCGAATTGAATACAATGCGTTTCTTTTTGCATATAAAAGTATATTTTGGAGGATTACTACTGGCATTAAGGAGATAGCTGTATTGATATTTGTTACATACTAAATTATTTTTAAATTAATATTCTTTTGTCTTCTATACTTTTTGTCACGTTCCTAAATTTATAAAAATGAGAAGCTTTTTGCAGGTCTTTTATTGATGCCATGTACACAGTGATTAAATTATGATTTATAAAATCTAATTAAAAATCGTTCAAATATACATTCATAAAAAACAAAAGGTCATTAATCTAAAATTCAACCTAAAATTCTCGGGTCCAAGTTCTCGACATTCACACAATTCTAAAGAAGAAGAAGAAGAAAAAAAAACAATAGTAAACGATGTAATCGCGTAAAAACGTGGAGCCGCATCAGGCGCTCTCCCGCTTATGTACCATCCAATCGATCTTTTATTATGTCCCCATTCTTTTGACTCCGTTAGGAAAGTTAAGATCCTCGGACGTTTCACTCTCTGACAACATCATTGGTATATACATACATACATACATACATATAAGCGCTTATATAGGCACGTGCTCGCGCGATCCGTCTGCCCTTATCGGCATCGCGCGGCTATAACGTCGATCGCGCCCGAAAGACGAGATGAAAGAAAGGACGAATGCCCGTGCAAGTGAATGAAGAATGAGCGAGAGAGAGAGAGAGAGAGAGAGAGAGAGAGAGAGAGTAAGAGGGGGAGAGTGAGTAATAAAGTGTACTGTGCACAAGTATATAAGAAAAGAAAAGAGGCGGCATAAGGAGTCGAAATGGCCGTATATATATGTACATATATACAAAGTGTCGGGTGTGAGAGAAAGAGGGTGAGAGAGAGAGAAAGAAGGGAGAGGGGACCCCCGCAGCTGGTAAAGGGTTTTATGGTCCGTCGGACTCGCGCGCATACGCCTATATGCACCGGGTGTCATCTTCTCTCTCTCTCTCTCTCTCGCTCTCTCTCTCTTTAGGCCTGTATCTACTTACACGACGCGCGACGTTCTGTATATATATATCTTTCGAGCCTGCAATCGCACACGGAGGGATTATAAAGGAGATTCTGATGCGCGCAAGTGAAAAAGGAGGCAAAGACACACGCATCAGACACACACACACATATGGTTAAGCTGCGGTGCGCGGCTTTCGTATAAACGCGGAGGAACGATGACTACGACGACGACGCGGCGATCTTTATTTTCCTCAAAAGCGTGTCTATGTGTGTATATATATATGTACTGTATATATATATATATATATATATA
>UELV01083155.1:0-12137 GCA_900490015.1 Megastigmus stigmatizans | reverse complement strand
GGACTGCGTTGCAAGTCTCGACAGTCGACATGCGGTAAGTCGCAGATATAGGTATATATACTCGGCAATATTTACAGAAAGCATCACGTGACGACTTCTCCTATGCGACCCCGCGTGTTTCACATGTTATTTATATTAGTCTGTATGTACAGAAACGTTCATCGCCGAGCAACATAATATATACTTGATATATACTGTTACGACAAGCGCGCGGAATCTCGTAAATGTAAAAGTTTATGCTATGGCTATAAAAAAATATTTTAGGTCATAGAATGGCGATATTTCTGTCAAATTAAAATTTCCGATTGCTGGTTCAACATGTAATCATATGTAAATTAAATAAAAAATATTTTTATTTCGACATGTACAATTTTGTTTACTTAAAAGAAAAACGAGTTGACTTGACTATAATTTTGTTAAAATAATGGCATGTTTGTTAAGTTAACAATGCTATTGTTGATACAATTGAATTTTTTTCTCTGTGGATATTTTTGAGCTCCGAGTGCTGCACCCTATAGATTTTCATTGTACACTATCGTATGGATAATAATATTATTCTATAGAATAGATTATTATTATAAGTGAATTCTATTTTATAAAAACTTGAACAAAAGATTTTATAAAATCTACGCATAACTTATATCATAGAATAAAAAAAGAAGTTTTAATTTTCGACATAGCCATATCCTTATAAAATACAGAATAAGATTGAGGAAAGATGGTAGCCAAGGTTACGCGAAAACTCACCTCACTATGCAGGGCTGGTACCAGGTGATGAAATCTGATGCGAGCAAGATATTTTATTTAAACATAATAATCGTAGACACTTACAGAGAAGAAGTCGATGTCACTGAATGTTTCAATGAAAAATCGGCTCCGATGGTCGGACGAGGTAAATGCTAAACGCGGTTAAATGTAGCACTACACAACGCGATTTCCTATTACTCGGAGCCCGCCTCTCTCTCTCTCTCTCTCTCTCTCTCTCTCTCAGACGATGCGATCATGCAAATCCAATCCGCGCTGTGCTGCATTTAGCAGCATACGTGAAATTAATGTGATATTTTATTTGCCCCGTCCTACCATCGACAGTGAGCTTATACGCATATCGTATAAGCTCACTGTCGTACAATTATTGTATACAATTATTGTAAGTACCTACAATAATTGTATTTGAAGAAAATATATTGCGAAAATACATAAGATTTTTTCAACTAATACCAGCGCCGCTCAGTGAAATGATTAACCCAAGCAACTGTGACTACCACCATCCCCTTAAGGCAGTTAATTTGATACCTGCTATTCAGTTTAGGTAAAGAAAAAACGATCATTCATTGAGGTGGTTCTTTTTGGTACGTCGTTAGTCAAAATCTGTGCATTTTTATTTTTTTATTTATTTATAAAATATACTTTGTTATAGACAATTTTATTTGTTTTAATTATCAATAAAAAATTAGATACATAAGCTAATTTTACTTATTTATGGAAGTTAAATGTACCTTTTTTGTTTGTAATGAATTCTTTTTTATAAATGCAGGTATCCAATTGATACTTTTTTAAATCGATAATTATTCATCAAACATTAATCTAATACCACAAAAATTTGTATTGAATTTCAATCGTTAAGCACTGTAAGATATGTAAATAAAATGCACAAAAAAGTGTTCAATCAATTCAATCTTTAATTCTTGTAGCGATAGAACTTCCTTAAATACTAATATTTGTATCCCATACCGTGAAGGGCGTAGTTCCGAGTCAACTAAGCGTAAACGTGCAGTATTTTTCATATCTTAGACGAATAGCATGAGAAAGTAAAAACTTTTCATTTTATTTAACTTTATTCAAGTTTTATCTTTAATTTAATACGTTCAAATAAAAAAAAATCTGGGAAAATAAATTAGTAATTAATGAAAATATGAAAAAACGTCCGGGGAGCAGTTCTGGATCAGACGGGCGTTTCTTACGGGCGACTAAGAAAATGACGTCTATCTAAATTCACACGAAGACGTCCGAAATTATATTTTTTTTTTAATTTTCTACACACGAATATATTATCAAACTTTAATACTAGATAAGTGAATATTTCATAAATATCATATATTTTTATTTATGAATTTCCATTCAAATAAATCTAAATATAATGATTTATATAACGAATTGACCCGGAAAGGGGGTCTGATCCGGAACTACGCCCTTCACGGTAACCCAACCAGTTTTGACTTCAATGAACTGATACTTTACAACCTCAGTAAATGAAATTTAAGCTTCAAAACAATTAGTTCTCAACAAAATCTACTTTGTACGTCACTTTAAGCCCTAATTATCAGCAACAGTCCATGCCGACAAAAATTCACGGCCGAACGCACGCTGAATTTGCTAACATCGGACAATAGCGATCCCGGCCGCAATTAAAAAAGAACTTCAAATAATTCGCCATCGCCTCGATTCCGTGCGACCGCGTCCAACAAAAAGAGAGGAGGGAAAAAAACGTCTCGCCAGCCAAGCGGAATAATGGACTTTGCGTATGTATACGACCTTAGAGAGAGAGGAAAAGGGATGGATAAGGGTTATATCGAAAGGCGCCGCTTCTGCTCGCGGTCACTTTGTGCGCTTGGGCGCGCTTAGAAAAGGGACGAAGTTAAGGGGTCGCTCGACCTTTGTGCGCACTCGACGACTACTAGCAGCCTGAACGCGACTCGCTTTGGCGAATAAGGGTTTATTCATACCCTTATGGTAGTCGGCTCTTTTTTTGACTTCACTTTTCGAGTTTTTGCCCTTTTGCGCGTGATGCAGTTGAGATTTTGGGGTCATCGGCATGTGGCTAAACCGCCTTGTAATGAAATTTTTAATTTAACGGTTTACCACGTAACAAGTTCATGTTTATACTTTATGAAATATTTTGAATTTAATTAGAACAGAAGGAAAAGTTAATTCGAATTAGTTATATAGTATAGACGAAAATGGAATTTAAAACAAATTATCCAATATTTTACATTTTTTTTTATTTCATAAATCAAGCTCGAAATTTCAATAGCACTTCGAATACCTTCAATTTCGAAGTAATGAAATTGGCCATCTGAAAATTGCCAAACTTCCGAGATGAACATTTCCAAACTGCAATTCGCCAATTCAAACAACAAATCGTACTTACTTTAACGAAGACTCGAATTGAAAGAAACTTTTGAACCAGGCTGTAAGCGCGGGACAAGTGTCTTGAAGATAATGTGGGGCTTATACCCCCAGTGACTATACGCGCGTATAAGCTTTTTCCGGGCATTTCCAGTACAGTAGAAGGACGACTCGAGGTAAGACGTCCGCGCCTCGGTTGGCTACACTTTATTAAAGTCAGGAGCCAACTTTCGTCCCCAATGTCTCGTGTAGCGGAGAGAAAGTTTCACGCTTGAACGATGAGAAGGGGGTAACGAGGGACAGTTGAAGAATGAAGGGAAAAAGGTATTTGTTGCCTACTGCTTGTTACTGTAATTTTCTAAAAGATTTGTTTATTTTTGGTTCAAGAATAAAATTCGTTATAGCTAAAATTATTTTAATAATTTTTGAAGTTAGATTGAATAAAATTCGTTCAATGTCTTATAAAAGGTTTATTCGTGTAAGATTAATCCGACTGTAAAAGAAAATGATTATCTGAACGACTGATCTTCCTTAAAAAGTGAACCGATATATATTTACAACTTATTGCGAGTATTATTTAGAGGTCTTTTTATAGGAAGCAGTTTAATAGCGAAATCGTGGAATACGGTACGTATAGATATATAGATGCGTTCGATAAATCGATGGAGTCTGCGATTAAATGCTTTACGTGACTAAAGCAATACAATCCACTTAACCCAAAATCAAGTTGTTATATCCAGGAGATTCTCGATGCGCGCTCGAAACGATGATGTGGCTTGTCAATATATTTCAGGGAAATTTAAATCGATACCTTAAAAGAATGATACCCAAGCGTTCGAAATAATTGAGGATAAATTATCTTAATAAACAAAAAGATATAATTTGATATCTTCCAAATCAAATAAAATGTTTATCCTGATTTAATGAAATAACTGACGAGCAAAGTGTATTTGAGAAAACACTTTTCCGTCTCTAAAGGAATTGTCAGCACTTTAGTCTCTCGAGATGCTCATTAGGAATTTATACACGGTACTTTTACTTTCGTGTCAGTTATTGCGCAATAGCTCTAATAAGCGTGACTTTATCTTTGAAAATGTGAACATAGAACGTCAAAATTTGAATAAGCATGCGAACCTCTGCCTGCAACTTCAATAAAATAGTAAATATAACTCTTTTCACTTTACCGACAGGCAAGCTTTAAAAATACAAGTTTCATATAGAGACAAAATATAAACAAAAAAACATGCGTTGAAGTAAAATCCGCAGAGTCACAAAGCACACTCGTTTCTCTGTGAGCGTATATTTGAATAATACGCGGCAAGTGCTTGTGTGTTCTTGCAGTTCTAAACACCGTGGAAGAGAAAAAAGAAAATTGCTAGGCGATAAAAGTGTCGATCGATCGTAGACATTATTAAGAGGAAATTACGACGGGACTGAAAGGCTGCAGACGTGAGCACGGACACTTTTTAAATGCTTCTGCTTTAATCGGTTTTACTTTAAGGCAAATCTTTATCCCGAATAATCTTTACTTTTACGTTTCATTGAACTTGATCCGTCGATTCATCCGTTTTCCAAAGCAAAATCTAAAAAAAAATATTAAATCCGGATTAAGTAAGAGCTTGAATCTATATTATTAAGATAATGCACAACTCTATATTTAATCAAAAATAATCACACCAAAAATGTACAGGGATTTGAAATAACTTGGCTACCGCAACTGTATTCTTCTTTCTTTTTGTTAACTACACTCCGTACACTCAAGAATAAGATCGTAATTCGCGCTACGAATAAAAAAGATAAAACCAAACCATGAGACACCCAATTCGTATTTCCCATTCCAAAAAACAGAGGCTCCAGATAAGAGTTTCAGTTTCTTTAAAGCCTAAGAAATCGCATCTCGATAATTCAGTGCCGAGGCGATTCCGGCAATAAAAGCTTGATTTTCTTTACATAAAAATTCGATTCAACGATAAGCCACACACACAGATTCACCACATTTACCCAAATAATTACCAACGATCGAGCAGCCGAAAATATACACTTTTATATACAGCGGCCAAGGCCACACACGTGTTTCAGCCTTCCTAACGAGAGATCCGAGACCCTTCTCTTTTCTCGAGGGTTTATAAGACAAGCTAGAGAAAGTGTCGAAAATCAAAAGGGTCGAAAGAGAGAGAAAGAGAGAGAGAGAGACTTCGCGCGGCACTAAATCGTTTCCCCACTAGAGGCTTCCTTATCCCCCCGTTCGATCGGCCTTGCTGATGCCGAAAAATCCATGAATACACTTCGTGTCGGTGCCCGAGGGGAGAGTCTATCCACGTGTACAAGATTGTCGCATCTTTGATCCCCCGGACGCTTTTCTGCTAATGCTCAAGAGAGACAGAGAGCTTTTTCAGATGAGGACGATACATTTTAAGGAAAAAAAAACGAAGAGAGTCGGTGTATAGCTTCGAGATATTTATGTTTTTCGCGATAAAATTTCAATTCCGAATGTGCAAAATCAAGCGTTCGCAGATTGATTCGAGAGATTCCGAGTGACTTGAGGAGTTTTCGAGATGCTGGTTTATAGGCTCGAGCTCATGAAGATCGTTTTCTCGCTCGGGATTAAATTAGGTAAATTGAAACAATTTTTATAGGACTCTAATCTGGAATTCTTCTAAGGCTTTCAGGCAAAATACAATTTTTATCGTTGAGAATGTCAAACGTTACATTAGTATAAAATATATGCTTTTTTCTGATAAAAAATACTGTATTGCAATTAAAATATTCACACGAATCTTAGAGTACTTAAATGATAAACATTATGGGATATGTTGTAGTCGTAAAGATTCCTACCTTACCGGTTCCTGCATTTAACGAAATATATAAAGATAGAGATGAACTTTTGAAAAAACTTATTATTAACGATTAGCACTTACGAACGAAATTTCGAGGACAAAAATTTCTCTGACTTATGGATGGAATTACATGAAACTTGAGCCACTTAATGATTACATTATTACCAACATGGTCACAAAGAGTTTTTTCCAAAAATTAAACCTCTACCTTTATATATTTCGTTAAATGAATGGACCGGATAAGTATCAATCTTTCTGGCTATAGCACATCCTTTTAATGATACTAAAATCATTGCATATAATTTTATAAATTATTAAGTCATCATTTTTCAGTCTTCGAAAAATGAACGCTAATAAAACCTAACCCGCTTATTCTTGCAAGAAAAATCTTCAAGCTAACCTTCATAAAATCTACAGTTTATCTTCAGACATACGAAATTTCGAGCATAAGACATACAGACTATATTTCGCAAAAACAAACACTTAACGCTCAATCATCTTTAAAACAAAGCGTTATTTATAGACTCCATCAAGTACCGCGACAGTGCGCTTAAAATCAATTTTCACACACGTATATAAATCACGCGAAGCAACCAAAGTTTCGCAAAACTCGCGCGTTCGGATGATAAAAATTGATTAAAACAGCCTGAGCATAAACATGAAAACTCCACTCATTTCCCAACGCGGGGATTCGAGCAAAAAAAAAGCCGCGCTGCACTCGCTGTGCTTTCCGCTCTCTAGAAGCCGATAAAAGATAATTCGCGAAAACGCGCAGCGATCGCGAGATTTGCAATAACAATAGAAGGCGTAGAAAACACAATGCCGCTTCATTTTCTTCGAGTACGGGGCAGCCGTCATTATTTCCACTTGGAACGATCTCTTAGTCTCGCGCCACACGCGATAAACCGAAACAACAACGAGACGAGTCGAACCGAAACTGCACTCTGCCATCACTAATTGCCACGCGGTAGCCATCGCGTCTCTCTCTCTCTCTCACTCTCTCTCTCTCACTCGTAAGAACTCGCTGCGAGGATGTATAATGAGAGCAATATCGCTCCGAAGTGCATACATGCATACACTTGTATTTCCCCTGTGGCATACATACAGTGAGTTTTACGACGACTGTGTGTCCTGTTACAAAAAAAGAAAAAGCCAAAGTCCGAACATTAACGGGATATTCGAAGTGACGCGCGCATTATGTAAGGGTGAAAAAAGAAAAGTTTGGGTGGAAACAAGGGGTGCATAATTTAGCAGTTGGAACGAATGTATTCGCGCGACTCTCCTACGTAGGTTTCCCTTTCTCTCGCTGTGCTCCCGGGGGATTTCATCGTGTCGCGTATATATGCATGCGTGTGCATGTGTCGGCTGTCGTGGAATCGGAGGCTTAGTGTCGCGTAGATTTTTGTTTGCGAAACTTCGGATGATGCCTTTAGAGTACTCTGGTTACCAGGGGGATTCCTCCTCCTCTTTCCTTTCTTTTTTTTTTATCTATAAACGGAAAATCGATCGTATAGGTTGTAATATGGGTTTTATTTATGGGATATATATGCTGGAAAGACTTTATACATGTAGTAAAGTGGGAATTTTCATTGTGAATTTAACATAGGTACATCATTTTGTTCAATATTTACTTAATTGTGGATAAAGTTTTGTATTTATAACATGAAGAAATCGCAGATGAAATTGGACAACTTATAAAGGAATTTTCTTATAACCAATCACTTCATTCAATAAATGATGCTACAGAAGTTGCGAAAAAATTTTACTGAACATAGCCACTTTATTTTCACACAAATTACTTGGTGCGTTCTTATCCTCTTGCAAAATATTCCATTACCCATGTGATAAAAACGATTTAATTGGCCAGTTTACTCGCGTTAATAATCTATCAAATGAACTGTATAACCACTAACTCCTATAATATTATGAAAACAGTTCGTAACTTGACTAACCAACCGCAGGTATCGAGTCATTCAATCTTGAATTTGTGCTGAAAATTTTCGACCAAATTCAATTCTGTCATCTGCCTTGCTAACTCGATTAGAAACTTTTCTATACACGAATGGACACGGTTACCGAAAGCAACCATTGTGCCGATGGGCACGCGCTGCGCACATCCGCTTATAGGATATAACCGTACATATACGCACATAAAGGAGGAAGTGGCTTTCCTAGTAAACCGCTAGAACAGTTAATTCTCGCGAATTGTATTACCAACCGCACAATTATCGCACAAATAACCAGGCCGCAAATTTCATATCGTTCGATACTCCTCTCTAGCCCAGTTCCACGCCTAAATCCCACCGCCACGTCTATGTATATGTGTGTTTCATCCGCGACTACCGCAAATGTTTGCGATTGTTAAACATATTGTTCATGCGCGCCTCATTATCATCGAGTGTTACGATAAACATCGGATAGAGACTCTCGCAAAGCCTAAGCTCATTAATTTTGAAGATTGCGAGGTGTGCGTATGGCTACGTGGATGGCAGGTCAAATTTGGAGATGCTTCCGCGCGTTATTTCGATTTACCGATTGATATATTGTGTGGGTAGGAATTATACGCCGAATTCATCAGTCTAAGCTGCGTTATGTGTTAAATCTATTATAGAGGAGTCTTAAATATCTAAAATGCATTACGAGTGAATTGTTAACTTAATTATTATTTAATTGTGATTAATTTAAGAGAATTATCTTAGGTGAATAACGAAAAACAGTTAATGATGAGAAACAATTACATTGATCACTTGCATTTATCAACCAGAGCCTTTTTTACTTTAGTATCTATTAGTATTTTACAATCGAAATAATAATGTTCAGTTTAATATTGTCACGAGTTATTTGGTTTTGTTTAAAGTATTTGAAATAAAATTGTAAGTTGAATCTACGAAACTTATATGAAAAACACCCCTTACTTAAAAAATGCATAGTACGTGGAAGACGAATATAGATAGATACTGTTTTTCAATTTATTTTTTTTTTGTTTTAATTAATTAGTGGGTTAATGTTTTTTATTTAAACAAAACGTTTTTTAATACTATAAATTATTGTGTAGATTTCGTACGTAAACTAAATTAAATACTGTACTTTATTCTAAGCTCTTTGACATCCTTCTTTACATCCAGAATACTAGGTTCCGTGTTCATTCGAATCCAGGATTACGGACGGGGACGTAGCGAAACATACCGTGTTACAAAATATTTCCGACGAATTTAAAAATTAGATTAGTTTGAGGTTCTATATATGAGCTAAAGAACGTTGGCTAAAAGAATAACAAACTTACAGTAACCACGATTACTAGTTTATATACAACGGTTTTTCAACTATTTCTCCGCACAGGAAGAACTAAAAATTATAAAGCTCAAACTCATTTAACAATGAGACATTTAAAAAAAATTGAAACACAAATAAGAACCAGAGTGCATAACTTCGCTCATCCTTATCATACGACCAAAATAATCCCTCAAAACCCATAAAAAATAAATGGACACCCTCTCCAAAAGGTATTAATTGTGTATCGAGTACAATAGACTCCGCTATCGGACGCAGTGCACTTGATAACGTCGCAGTTCATTGCATTATGGATTCATGAATACACTTGCAATCTATTTGACTCTCTCTCTCGCGCGCGCGCGATAAGTAATTCTCATTGAATGCACGCCAGGCAAAGCCATGTAACTCCCCCCCCCCCCTTTTCTACCGAGCGCCGCTAATGAATTCCATAAACTCGTCTGGAGCATCGGATTAATTCACGTAGAACCATGGAAGATTGCAGAGCGGTACACACATCGACACGCTAATTTGATCAGGACAATTCGGATCCACGCGCGATCCTGCACCGAAACTAACGCGGCTCGGCGTGGCTCGATCGCACTTCCCCTGCTGCGTTTCCCGATAAATCAACGAGAAACGCCGCGAACACGCGATCCAAATGGGTCGCTCGTTTTTGCTGAGCGATTTTTTCTCTCTCTCTCTCTCTCTCTCTCTCTCTCTCTCTCTCTCTCTTTTTTCACGCAAACAGTTTGTAATCGATGTTTTGTTGAATCGTAAAGTAATCTTTGATTTACGAGAGAGTGCGATATGTTCAGAAATAATAATTCATAGTTTTACGGTTGGGGCTCTGATGGCTTGACATTTACATTGGTTTTCAAAAACTAGTGCGGCACGTGTACCGAGGTTATGTTGTTATTATAACCACTTACGTATTGAATTATGGCTGTATAAAACGAACGATAAAAAAAAGTAGGGTAACGTTACTGGTTAATATAGACTTGGTGCTAATTTGACAGAAAACGTTTTTCTTGGCCAAAATAGTTTGATGACTTAAACACGAACAACATTGTTATCGTGATTATTAAATTTCTAGCATCATTGTTTACGACAAATAAATAGATAAAATTTCATCACTTTTATGTTGCCTTATTGCTGATACTATTTGAGTGCAGCATTTATAATTTAGATAAACCATAAAATTTAATAGCATATGCTATAATCGTAGCTCAATCGACCATTCGACATTTGTTCTTTTTTGGGTTGACCAAACATTGTTCATTGAATTATTTACTTTATTTACATCCTAATTAAAAATTTTACCTACTGTTCAATAAATCTTTATCCTTTTAGCAGGAAATATTGGCTCTATATTTCATTTTTTAAGGGTGACACGCATGTTCTCAATCAATTTAAAAGTATAATAATAATTTATTGAAGTCTTATCGTGATATTGCTGATATTTTAAAAATTGACTTTTCAAGTCCCATAATGTAATGAATTTTCTTATCTCACAAATTAAACGTGCATATACCACCATAGAATACGTTTCCACTCGAAGGATTTTGTTCAATAAATTAATTTGAAAGCCAACAATGTCGGTAAAGTCGAGTAAATTATTGAGCATCTAGTCAATAAATAAAAGCAAACGAGCTCTTGAAAAATGTTAGTCGGACGAAAATTATCTCCACTGCTATTCCGCGTTATTCCCAAAAGGTGAACTGGTTTTCAAATGATGCATGGCCACCTTGAATGGGCTGTGTCATTAACAACTCGATTACGTCAACGATGATCACGCCGTATTACCATTATCATCGATATTACCACCATCGTTATCATAATCACCGAAGAGCCCACGATACACTTGCTTGTATATGCGGTGAATACTACGTACTGTTGCCGACATCATGGATTTAACAATAAGCGGCTTGCGTTATATACATATATATATATAATTATACACAAGAAGCTGGAATATGCAGAGTAACTATTGGCATAAGCATCGACAATAGGGCAGAAGTGTTTGCGAATTTGGATACTTGACACGAGTTACATCGAATATTACTGCTTTTTTATTAACTCGTAATTGCATATGTTTCTCTTGTAAGCATAATAATCCCCGTGAAGCGAAATATTCTACGTGCACTAGGTACATGCATCATAAATTTTGTAATAAAGAAAATCAGTGTTCTTCTATATGTTCGTCTGTTTCTAAACCTTTACCAAATACTATTGTACATTCAAAATTACTATATTCAAAAATATAAAACACTCTTTTATCCTTTGCCAAAAAGGGCCTTTGCTTTTTATTTTTTATTCCGACAAATTCGAGACATTTCATTATCGTTCTTTCGAGTAATTGCGAATGAAGTTAAAATAGTTAACGTAAAATCCTTTTCAATCGCGATATAGGCAAGAGTTTTTATTACGGGTACAATTTTATATACAACGATTTCTCCTCGCACCACAACCCCCGCAGGAGATGCATCGAACCTCCTTGTAGTGAATATCTCACTCTACTGCTGAAAGAATTGACTTAAGTCCATAGCATTATAATTTTTTCACATTGATGAAAATGAAAGCCCTACAAAAACATTACGAAGTTTACGTAGACTACAAGTAAACTTACAAAAGCATTCGTGCAACGCTTCCCTCTAAAAATACTGAAAAGACGCACTCACAGAACTCAGCCGAAAGAAAGATCGTCTCGGTCGCTTGGCGCTTCCGCTCGCCTTGTGCGCACTGTACAGTCGTTTCCACATCGCCGCGAACGGACGCGCGCGCGCGATGAGAAGCGCTTAGTGAAAGCAGTGCGAAAAACTAATCGCGCCTCGTCTCGACACGCGTCCCTCTCTAACGCAACTACTATATATATATGTGTGTGTGTGTGTGTGTGTGTGTGTG
>UELV01083152.1:0-23084 GCA_900490015.1 Megastigmus stigmatizans | reverse complement strand
TGATTATAAGTATTTTTTGTTTTATGATATTTTTTCATTAAGATCATAGATTTCGAGAAAAAAAATCATGAAGTTTAACATTACGCTGTTTCACAAAACCCGCCATTTTGGAAAAACTAAAAGGGGAAAAGAGGTTTATAACTAGTGTTTCAGAAACTTCAGACATTCGGACCGCGATTTCTGGCGGTAATATAATTATCCAAAAGCTGAAACAGTAACAAAAATTGATTTAAAAAAAAAATTTTATTAAATTTTTCGTTTTTTTTTTAAACTCAAAAATAATACACTTAATGACTTTTTTTTACAAAATAAGTTGCAGATTCGGAAAGAGTACCCTCGAAAACCCCCTGTATAGGATTTTGGATAAAAATGACTTTGTTTTTCCAATAGAATTCTGTGCTTGAAAATGTGTGTACAAAAATGTGCATTTGCGCATTAATGGGTTAAACGGGGTATGATATTAAACTTGACACGTGACGAGCGTAAATAAACTGAAGCCACTAGGAAAAAATACACTCAAACTTGCCAAGATTTCACCTTTGTAAAGGCCAGTTTTAGAAATAGTGATTTCACTACTTTCAAAAATATTGCAAATAATGCAAATTACAATTGTATCGTAACTTTGTAATTTCTCTAATTGATAGATATTTATATGTTATTGAAAAAGGATATGTCCAGGAATGTAGATCCTGGGATTTCCTTGAAACATTCAGGAAGTACTTTTTGAAAAAAATAACGAGACACGTGTATCAGTGTTTTTATAAATAGACCCTTGAATTAAAGTGGTCACTAAATCCAAGGACTGGGAATCAGACAAAATAAATTCTTTTCCATCCACGGCCGCCGCATAAATTTTCCATAAAAAATTACTTAAAGTTGTTTTGTTTTGCATGGTTTATACATGGAGTCGTAAGGTATTGCACTATTATTATTACTATAACTTTTTGTTATAAATGTTCTGAAAATAATTTCGAATATAGTGTTTCCGATAATTTAAAGACTTTTCTTTCAAACGTGGTCACCAGTATTGATCTAGATATCCATTTAAAAAAGTTAGTTTATTTTTTGAAATTTTTTTTTCAATAACTCAATATTTTTGACTCGAAAAAGTCTTGCTATGTAGTTATAACTACAAGCAAATGTGCACATAATTTCTTTTCTTTAAAGCTACTTTGAAATTTTTCTATTCCATTCACTAGAAGCCGAGATGTATCAATTTAAGTGTTGGTAGTAAGATAAAATTTAGTAATTTCGAATTATGCGGTATACGTAAATTTTTGCTACTAATTTATTTAGAAAGCTTACATTTTAAGCTACAATTTCATTTTTTAGGCAACTATGTATGATTTTTTAAAACCAAGATATCGAAGTTTGAAGATTTGATAATCTTAAATTACGAACCTGAAAATTCTCATAATGGTGCAAAGCATGAAAATATCAATACATGAGTTTTTATTCAAACTGCGATATCTTGGTTTAAAAAAATCGTACCGAGTAGACTAAAAAATTAAATTAGTTTAAAGGATAAACTTTATAGAGGAACTATTTAGATTTATGACAAAATTTTTTGTTAAATCGTATACTGCAAAAATTCGAAATAGCAGGTAGGTAAGTGTGCCAGTTATCGTGCTCATTAAGACGATGTTTTAAGTTTATAAAAGCGTTTATATTATTATTAAATGTCTTTTTTACCAAATAGGAATCTTTTTTAGATAGCTGCTCCTACTCGAATCCACAGTTCCTAAAATAGACCCCCTTTTTATATGTATAAAATAATAAACAATATATTTTATCAAGAATGAATATGAGCCATTAAGAATGGGCTAAATACAATAAACTATTCTAACCGTTTTATCATTGTAAACCATTTTCTTCAAATATAATCCAGTAGTGTAACAGTAATACAAATACAATGGTATCTGACGTTAAACCAATATTTTTTGTATCTATTCTACGCATACTTGATACATGTGTAATATAATCCTCCAGTCAGCTTCTTCAATATCGTTCCTTTGTAATATATCTAATTTTTCTGAATTAAAATATATATTAATCTGACAATGCTTTTCAATAGTAGCACTACATGCTATTTCCATTTTTGGTCAGATTTCTTCACTTTTTTCAAACATGTACTGTCGTATAAAATTCGCCGTTTCTCAGAGATAGCCAGTGACACCTTCATCAGCCGAATTAGACTCTTCACGTGCGATAAGCACCAATAGTCATCCGCAGGTGCTGAATAGTCTGGGGAGATTCTACCTTCTGCCAAGGGCTCCGCGAGCACCGAGCTCGCGGAAAGACGCAACGGGCGTCAGTGAGAGTACGGCTGATCTGAGAGACATACCTCTCTCTCTCTCCTCTCTCTCTCTCTCTCACGACTTGAATCAATAAATATATCTTTGACTTTGATAATCCGACTTTTTATTCCAACAGCCACCGATACGCAACCCTCCCACGCAACATCGGTGGTAAGTGCGGGGTTTTGGTTGGAAAGGGTACACAGTGTATCAGATAAAAGTAAAATTTGTTTTTTCGTCTTACAGTCCCAAATTTATTTTTCTTACCTCGCGGTTCCGAACCTAATTAAATAACCTTTGATGGAAGTCCCGACAGATTGCCTCAATTCAGCGCAATTTTCAGGAACACAGTTGCAATGTTCAGGCGGAAAAATGAGAAACATATCCTATTGGAGAGTCACAGAGTATAACTCAGTAGGAGGATTAACCACGGAAGATAATTTTAAAATCGTCGGTGAGGACGACGAAAATGGAAAACCGGTAAAGACATGTGCATTTACAGGACGCTTGTTCGAAACTAATGAGAGCGATAACTCTCACAAAACTGCCTTTGCAAAGTGTACCTGGACGATATTATGGTTTTCGCAACAAACTTGGAACAGCACTGAGCGTGATTTCGCAGAATATCAAAAAGGCTGTAAAGCGCGAACTTAACAATCGAGCCCAAAAAGTGTCAATTTCTGAAGCGCAAAGCGTGCGTTTTGGGACACGTAGTGAGCGATGGGCAGATAAAACACGACATAAAGAAAATGGAAGCGGTGCGAAAATACTCAACACCGACGAGCACCAAGAAACCGAAACAAATTTTGGGACTCGTAAGTTACCATCGTCGCTTTATCGAGGGATACGCAAAAATCGCGTATCCGCTCTCACAATTATTCAAACCAAACACCAAAATTTGAGGCGAAGAGCAAGAGGAATCATTACAGAAACTGATAAACGCGCTTTGCAGCGAACCGGTGTTAGTAGCACCCGACTTATGGAAATCATTTATCGTCACCACAGATTCCTGAGACTACGCGATAGGTGCGATTTTGAGTCAGGGTGAGATCGGCAAAGACGCCTGAAGAGCTGTTGGCGATAATATTTGCAAAAAAAACAATTTAGACCGTGTCTATAAGAATTTACAGTCGCCGACCATGAGCCATTGAAACACTATCACACGACAAAAAAAAAACAGATTTACGATTTAATAGACTGAAAATCGAGTTACGAGGGTACAGCTTCGATATAATACATCGCCTTGGAAAACTAAACAACGCCGATACCCTCTCACGAAACCCAGTAATCGCAGAGGGAGATGACAAACCCGAGCTGCCTCGGTTCGATCTACATCAGCAAGCAAGCAAGCAAGAGGACGAAGTAAATGAGCCACAAGTGCGGCACAAACATCAGTAGGCGGAGAAAAACTGGCTCAAATAGCTCAGGAAATAAACATTCTGTCAAAAAAAAAAAAAAAAAAAAGAAAACGTCTGAAGGGCAGTGGACTTGTCAGACGATAATAGGCTCCTTAAAATTAAAATTAGAATGGAAGAAGAAAAATAATAAGCTATCACAACTCAAAAAGTCGAAAATTAATGAAATTGGATAAAACAGGGGAAAAACTGCGCTACATGCGGAAGGAGAATTTTCTGAAAGACGCGAACCACAGCGAGCAGCATACCGAAAGCAGATCTGGCGGCCGCACACGACAGCCCTAAATCTAAGAAACCATCTAAACCGGCCTCCCAAGTTCTGAAAGACCCGAGAACCCGCTGAAACTGCTCACGCAAGACCAGCGAGCGGAAAAAGGGAAGAAAACCCCGAAGCAAGGAGGCGATGAGTCGCTCACCGTTAATGGAGACGACGACCAGCGATTCCCCTTGAAGTCAGAACCTGTGGAATAACACTCCCATTTTGGGGGGAGTCTCTCAATTGGGCTCCATTAAAGCACCAACTCTGATCCCACAGAAAGCTTTGAACGATCCTTTCATCACGCATGGATCGCCAAATACGGAAGCAGAAACTCGAAAACAAACATACAAAAATAACGTCGAGACACCACTAAAACCATTGCTTCCCAAAATTGTCGAAAATATACATGCGCGTTTATGGTTGACATAAGCGAGCGTTAGTTTAATGGAAAACAAGGTGCGCAGATTAATATTTAGGAAGCCAGGGGTGAAAGTGACATTCCGGTAAGAATCGCTGCAAGTAAAGAAGCTACAGAGAACACCGAAATTCGGGATAAATAGCTGGAGGAGCGTCCAGATAGTATGCGCAGTGCGTACTATAGAATCAAAGGAAGCACGTACTATGAAGGAGAACGCAGCAGAGCAGAATCGCGTAACGAAGATTTCGACCAGGACAACCCCAAAATATTAACAAAGACGTTCAAGAAGAAGACGCAGGTCGAAAGACTCGTCAACGACGCTGCCACGCCTGCGAGCAGCGGACATCGAGATGCAGAGCATAGGGCTACAGATAGCACAAGCAAAGCGAGGATTGTGCGAAAAAAACGATTTTCAAGACAGTGATATTCCAGCAGATTCACCAGAAAACGGCTTGTTCTATTCATTAATAAAGCTCAGTTGCGAAAACAGCTGCTCGAAGCGTCAGCGCTAGAACTTTGCGAATCACCAACTGAAGCACGAGAAATTCTAGCCTCGCAAACTCTATATGAAGACGGCGACTGCATCTTTATTTTTTCACGAGTTTATAACCAAAACGTATGCGTACACGTCAAAAAACACTCGTCGAGCTACACATACGTATACTTTAACGCGAACATCTCAGGCAGCTACATACAACTACACCTGGAGAATCTCCACTATACACCTCTCCTTCCGTCGGATGAAGCAAAAATAGGCGACGAGAACGAGAAAGATAATTACGAGCAGCGTAGAAGCTCACAAGGTAAGAACCACATTCGAATATGATATCTGACGGACGAACGAGCAGACGCAGCCGTACATGCCTAATCAAGGAGATAGCGGAGCGCATACAATGGCAGGCCTCAACAACGCAAGGCTGGAAGAGAGTAGCGAAGAAAGCTGGAAGGCAGCACAGATGAACTTAAACAGCAAAAAGCTACCATGCGAAAACCCCTATGGGCGAGAACCAAGTACGAGGATCCACCCCCATTTACTAAATTGCTGCAAATAAAAGAGCATCTGTTCAGATACAAGGAAAGTATAGTCTTTTATCTATCAACAGAGGGCACGCATTTCCGAAACAGATTACTGGAAGAATCCGCAGGATTACTCAAAATCGAAAAATACTGCACAACAGTCTAACACCCGCAGTCAACGCAACTTCTAGAATTATTCAAAATTGCGAACAACCATATACTTTTTAACAATTCGTATTTTCCATATCACCGTTCACCTTCTGGACCTACAAAATTATGAATTATACAAGACTTCATCACTGCTACGTAAGTAGTTCAGAATAAATAACACACGCACACACCTTTGCTTACATTTGGCCGGAAACTCAATTTATTGTGGTAGAATGAAAATCGAAAACGTACATACCAATTAAAATCGACGAAATAGATAAATGCAACAAGAAAACGGACTTACTAATATGTAGAAGCCCGGTGCCAGTGAGGGAAATTAAACAGTATGCGTTATGCGACTTAAAAATCATATTAAATACAATTATCGCAGATATGAGTGCAACATAAAATTAGCGATTTTGCATAAAACATACTGGATGCGTCTACATGCCACCAACAAATGGATACTTTTCACTGCGGACGAAGAAAACCTTTTCATTCTATTGGCAGAGCAATGGTTAATAAAAAAGGAACTTAGCAAATACGAAAAGTATTTATTATCTCTGAGGTGCGCTCTACAAGAGTGGCAGATCAGGTCTGCCGAAGCGGCGCTTGCTTAGCTACCGCCTCCGCCGTAGTTACCCCTACTCTGCTAACCTCCCACTAAGTGGCACGTGTACGTAAGTAAAATACGTCAAGTATATACCGCTTAGGTGCAACACATCCGGTGCAGAAGAGGAGAATACGTTTCGAGAAAAAACAACGGCACGGGGATACGAATTACGCCCAGAATGCTCGGCACACACAACCGATGCGGGGATCGTAATAAACCGCGAAATTTCATAAGAGGCGCCCGAAATCATCGTAGGTATTGCATAGTCTAGGATTATAACGATCAATAAATTTTTCAAAAAGTTATAAACAATTTATGTTGCAAAAAAAGAGCCAAAAAATTCAAAAGTCCGCCATTTTGTTTTTTTTCGGTAAAAATGAAATATCCTAGACTATGCAATAGCCACAACTATAAGTTTTAAGAATCTATTTAGATTTTTGTATTCAGATGATCCGTTGGTGAGATATCGTGTCGACAGTCAAACAAAAGAACAATTTTGAGGCGGCCATTTTGTCAAGAAAAATCCGTAAAAAAAAAAAATTTTTATATCTTCAAAATGTGTATTTTAATATGTAAAAAGTTTGAACAATAAAGATTATTTTTTGTATGAAATAAAAATTATTGAATAAATAGGGCAAATCCACCGCAAACCTGCCTTAAGGAGGTCAGCGTATTTTATGGCACGTCCTTGTTGGGACTGCTCAAAACCGGGTTCATAGCATGGAAATGCCTATGCTCGGGGGATCCCCTACTACTAATATGTCTAAGAGTATTTTCAGGAAGGAATAACAATTGTCAAAATGCCATGGAAATAGTTGAATTAGAATCGGCAACAAAGAATCAACTGCAAAAACCAAGAACGAAGCGCCCATATCGAAGTTAACACATACCAATCAGAACTAGAAATCCGCTCCCGGATGCAGCAGGCAGGCGCAAGGAGGCATGGAGGGGTATTAAGTACATTAAGTATCTGGTATATTAAGAATGATGTGTACGAATTTTCTGCGAATGAACAGGCTTAGTTTCCATTTTATCGTAGAATCTCTGAAAAAATCGTCCCGGCTATTACTCATTTTTTATTTAACAAACGAATATAATTAAACAAATAAGGGTGCTCATTATTTGTAAGCGCGGGATATTGTTCTTGGTGCTTAATTAATGATATGTATACATTTTCAGAGGAGTAGCTGACTTGGTTTTAGACAACCACTGTTTTTGGCATGCGCTTACTAACTAGCTGCTGGGACGAAGCTGCTAACTTCAGTCTCATCATTTTAGACTTAATATTTACACCTAAAAATATAATTATTTTATAAATCAAAAACCTTTTGAAACTTATTGGTCTATTTGTCTGTATAATCTACATACAAAAAGTTATAATAACACTTCAATGATGAAATTTCATTTTGAATGCAGAAAAACTAAAAAACTCGATTGAAGGATAACTGAAAAGTATATTACCTAGTGTATTACTATAGAATACCACATACGGGGCCATTTTCATAGATTTCGTCACTTAACGCATTAATAATTCATTCTAAAAAATTTGTGCTACGCAAAAGGTGTTTAAAATTAGTTTTTGAACAAACAAAAAAACTAAATTCAAACGTAAAAAACTATTTTTTTTCAAAAAAGGCAAAACTTTTTAGATAAAAACCTCGAAATTTCGATTTAGCGCACCAAAATATAAAGTAACGTCAAGTTACCGAGGGAACCTAAAAATTAATGCTCAACCTCCCCCCTCCTCTTCCTCAAGCGCCCAGACTAAATCGAACCATAATTTTGTAATCTATATTTTACACTCAAGATTAATTAGGAAGTCCGTGAAGAATCACCAGATTAAAATGTATATATATATATTCTTTTGCCATATACATTGATGCAAGGGAGAGTCGGGTAATAACAAGAGTTTTACTCGATTCCAAAGGATTATTTTATTAGTTTATAGCATCTACTATCAATAATTACAAGAACTGAGTATACGTTTTATTTTATTGGAATCTGAAATCAAAAATTGAAAATGACTGATATTATCCCCAGTGTTAAGATGATTTCGATCAATAGTACATTACATTACAAGGGACGAAACTCGATCGTTCGCCCCGGCGGAGAGATTGCCCCCCGAGGCGAAGCCGACCGCTAGCGCCACATTCGCTCTACTTCTTGCTTCCTCGACTCATCGCGACTCTTTTCCCGCGCCCCTGAGCTCGCAGTCGCGATTTTCGCGCATCGCTGCTCGCGTCATGTACCTTCAAGAAGGTACCTGCTCTTCGGTACGCTCACAATGTTTTGTATCACCTCATTTGTAACGTCGTATTAAATTCTACATAAAAGCAGGCAAGCCTCAGTGGCACGTGATAAACTGTATTTATGAGGAAAGGAAGACTCGACCAACATCAACACCATGGCCTCTATACAGTGCATTTACTTGTAACTTGCACTCGACAGAGTCGAATGGACCTTACCAAGTAGAAGATTTCTCGTTGAAAGTGCATGGAGGTAAGATGTGAATATGGCATTTTTCCCGACATCACACTTTTGAACACCTTCGCGACTGCCAACGCGTACTTACAACGCACCGGGAAGCCACATCGACGCACACATACATGATAAGAAAAGCCGGCTTGTGCAGAACCTCGCGCCACGACACAGGTGCTTACAACTGGAAACGCGAGAGAGTAGAGCGAGCGACAAAGGATTGAGGGGTGGCGAAAGCAGTCGCAGCGAGTTATGGCCGCTCTGGTTTTGTTACAGACTTGAAAACAGTTGATACTACGAAAGCAAAATATAGGATTATGAATTAGGAATATTTTGTTTCCAGCATTAGAAGAATTTCTGCTACATTCGCTGTAAGGGAAATATAAATTGATCAGAAGATGCAGAGCTAAGACTTGAATTTAAAATAACACAGGGCCGCAAAATGATATCGAGGTGGAGCATCTCTGAGCTCAATTGATCTATAAGTTTTTGGGGTCGCTGATCACGATTCCGGTGTCCATATGACCCCAGCCAGTCTGGGTGAAGGTCCAACGAAGATCAAACATCTTAATTCGAATGATATAATTTTTTGACCTCGGATTCTGAAAGAACAGGAAATTTCACGTCCAAATAGGCTTTGACCTTTTAGTCAAAGTAATCTCTGGAGGTCATTTGGAGGTCATCTAGAGGTCAAATCCTTTTTTTCAATATCTCGGCTGATATCTAAGAAGCGAGATATCGTATATATTACCTCTATGAAAGTTCATGAGAATTAGTCAATCTCTTACGAAAAATACGTACTTAACAGTTGAGTGCTATTTCCTGAAATGATAGGTTCATAGTCCAAAATCAGAAATTAAATGAGTTAAGGTTTAATTTCAAGCTTGAGTGTTTACATTCAATCGACTTCACATTTTAGACCATGAGCCTATCATTTTACGAAATAATATTTAACTGTTGAGCATTTTCACTGTAAGGGATGACCTTGGATTAGACCAACAGTCTAACTTATGTGGACGGCGGGCAACGGGTCATCGACGAAGTCCCTGGGTGAAGGTGTTCAAACCGTCAAGGCAGGCACACAGAAATGTGTTAAGATGCAGGAATTCGGAACCCCGATATCGGCGATTGGCTGGGTGAGCAAGTGGGCCCGCAATCGTCGTCATCATGCGACTGCAGCTCTAATTCGGTGGGAAACTTTGCCCTTTTAGAGTCTAATGCTACCAGTTCAACAACAACCCCATGTCATCAGCGATTAAACAAATTTTGCGTTGTTTGTAGGAAATATTTCATCGCGAATCAAGGGAGACGATTTACTGATGAATTTTCATCAGTAAATCGTCTCCCTTGATTGATGAGAAAATCCGATGAATTTTCATCAGTAAATCGTCTCCCTTGATCAGTTTCAATATATATGCTAGTAGAATGAGTAATTCTTGGACTCCGAAAATATTATGCGTCACTTGCTCCCTGCGAATCACAGAAAAGAAGAAAGAAATATTTGCTTCTTCTACGATTTGACGAGAGCCAGAAGATCATGACACTGATTGCTGTTTTTGCTTGACCAATGCATCTGGGTACAATAAAAAGAATAATTCTGCGATATTTTATGCATCTGTTCAATCTGTAATTCATGATATTTTAATCAGCATTGGACAGGATGAAAGTGAACATCAGATGTCTAGTGACGAAGTCTCTTTTAAAACAGAAACTAATAATATAGATATAAGAATGTCATTTAAACAATTCGAAGATCAGCAAAACGACGAGTTGAATGAAGCGCAAAAATCAGAAGATGGCCGGTCAACACGGGAATTCCCATGGTTTTAATCAAAATGAGTTCATAGCTTCTAGATTAAAAGAAAAGAACTGTTTAGCTCTAGGTCCTCGAGTGAGTTTTTATCGTGATCGAGATTGCTCAGTCCGGAAATGTTTCTCTAAAGCAAAAGGTTTGGTGTATTGCAAATGATGTTAAAGGACTGATAAATGAATATAAAAGTGTTCAATATATAGTTAATGACTGGCGACTATTTATTGATTCATCGGTGAGGGGTTTGAAAGCTGTCTTACTTCACAATGGAAACATATATGCCCCTTCACCAGTTGACCAGTCGGTAATCTTAAAAAAGGAATACAATAATCTCCATTTTCTACTCGAAAAATTGAAGTACAGTACTCATAAGTGGTAATTAATCGGAGATTTGAAAATAACCAGTAGTTTATCAAGTCAACAAAGCCGAAACAAAAAAGAATCCATGTTTTATTTGTGAGTCCCCGACAGTCGTGCCCGAGAACAACATTATGTAAAAAAGGACTGGCCACTCGGGCAAGAATTAACTCCAGGATCTATGAACATTTTTCAAGAGAGTCTCATTTCTAGTTATAAAGTCATCCTTTCACCTTTACATATCCAACTTGGCTTATTTAAACAGCTTTAAAAGCAATGAGGGTATCGGAGAGCGATGCTTTCATGTATATATTCGAGAAATTTTCCAATATTTCTGAAGCGAAATTCAATGAAGGTGTTTTCGATGGCCCTCAAATAAGGGAACTGATGAAAGATAACGAATTTTAAATGAGAATGACAACTAATAAGAAAGCAGCTTGGAGTAATTTCAAAGAAATTAAAAAAAAATTCTTGGGAAATAACAAAGACCATGATTACAAAAATATTGCCAACAGCCTGTTGGAAAACTACCGAAAGATTTCCTACTACTTAACTACTTCCTTGAAAATCTCGGGGACTTCCGTGAGAAGTAGGGTGATAGATTTCACCAAGACTCGAAAGACTTTGAGAGAAGATATCAAGTGGTTTGAGATGTGAACATGATGTCAGACTATTGCTGGTCTTTGAAAAGAGACACATCAAATGTATACAAAAGAAAATCCGTTTGTAGATCTTTGACGTACAAAGTACTTTGAAGTCAAGAAGAGAAGGTAGAGTCCGACTTCAGTTACCTGAAGGGCCATAATCTGGAGCAAAGTAAAAAATCAGCTACATCTGATGACACTTTTGAAACATATAATATAAAACCGAAACTAAGATTACACAAGGTATTGATTGTTTTACCCTTTTATTTATAATTTTTGTGTTGACTCGAATTTCAACAAATGGATTTAAGGAGCTTATTCTATGGGAAAGTTGCTATCAAAATAGGCAAAAAAAATTTCGACATTTTTGAAGTTTAACATCGGCTTGTCCCCTTAAACCATTTCGAGATAGTATTATTGCAGATTTGAGTGTCAGTTACAAGTAAATGCACTATGTAGTGTATGCACGTTATAAGTATGTGTGCACATTCTATAGAGGCCATAGTGTCAGTGTTGGTCGAGTCTTCCTTTCCTCAAAAATGCAGTTTGTCACATACTACTGAGGTTTGTAGCTTGGTAAAGATGGTAAGTATCTTTCCTAGTGCTTCCTTTGCAGATGTATTTCTTATTAATATACTCTACAGCCCATGGGGACGCCAATGGCGAGGCCTGATTGCTGTGATGAGATGAATCTACTAAGAGGCTTCATTATCATGGAAGTAGTTTTTCAACAATATTTTAGTGCTTATGCGATTAATATATTAAACTGTTTGTATTTTCAGGTCCAATCCAAGTTGTCAATGATGGGGTAGCTGGTTCCCGGAGCATGAGGTGATAGAAAATGTCATGTTACAACCTTTGCATAATAATATTTAGACGTGGACGTAAATAAGTAATTATACTTTTACAATATTTTCGTGTTGTATTTTAAAAACTTTCCCCTTCTGAAGAGACTAAAAAGCGTTTTATATAGAATTTAATAACGACGTCACGAATGTGGTGATACAAAATGTCGTGTAGTAGTATTATTAAAATAGTGCTAACAATTTATAACATTTCCATGTTGAATTTTAATAATTTTTACCTTAAAGGACTGGAAAAGAGTTAAAATTATAGTTCAAGACACGACGTTTGAGGTGACAAAAAATGTCATTTCACATCATTCGCATAATAAAGAACGAAAAATTAGATCAACTTTACAGCTACCACAGGATGATTTATTATATCGAGCACTAGACCGCTCAAGTTCAAATATTAATTTTCATTATAAACAAGAAAAGATATGAGCGAAAAAAACGGACGCTTAAAGCTACGACATATCTCAAGGTTCCTGCTAATCTTTTATAATAAAATAAGTCGTCGGCCGTGAGCCTATATATTTTTAAATGCAACGTGACAAATGACGCTAGAATCGTGGTGCCGGATCACATGATGTACTGAAGTGACCCATCATGTGACAAACCACTTGACAAACAATGTGACAAACCGTGCGGCAAATCATGTGATAAATCATGTCAATAATCATGTGAATAATCACATGACATTTTGTTTCATAATGTCACATGATATATCACGTGATTTATCACATGATTTGTCATATGATTTATCACGTGATTTATTATGTGATTTGTCATATGATTTATCACGTGATTTTGCATGTTATTTTTTTAGTAGATACTCCAATAGAATGTTCTTTTTGAAATGTCATTTAATAAATTCTTATACTTTCTTAGATAAAAAAACTAAGGTCGCGTATAATTACTCAATTAATTGAAATAAGATGTTTCTGGAACATAATATAACTAATATATTTACTTTTACTTTAATATAAAACTGGTATTGCGACACACAAATTATTATTTGCTTTCAAAAACGAATGACCGGAATAGCCTATCTAATCTTGATCTAATCGTGAATATCTTATCGTGATAAAACTACAGCTATACTACATAAAAAGTAATTTCTCGGAGTTTCATGGAATCAATTGAATTTAGTTGAAAACATATTAATACACAGATTAAATCGATTTGTGTGCATCCCAAATTCAGTTTGTGTCCCTTGAAAATTAAAATATTGAATTTACACAACCTCGTGATTTGGGAAATGCGTAAGGCCTTGTTTGTGTTAGTTATAAAGAACTTTTTTCTACGGCGGAATGCTCGAGATAAGCTTTTTAACGTTAGAAAATAATTAACCGATGATTTATTTACTCATGCAAATAAAAGTTCAGCAAATTGTGTACTTTGTACACTAAATCAAGTTATTTATTAATTTTTTAAATTTATTTTATTATTTATATTATGTATATGCAGCGGAAGTATAATATTTAATAACAACTCGCGCGTTTGTAAACGAACAATTTGCTAACTTCACTTATGGAATATGAAACTACCGCACGATTCAAGACTGAAGAATTTCCAGGAAGGTTTCCGAGTTTCGATTGTAAGAGTTATTGTTTTATGATTCCGAAGAAGGAAAATAAAACATTCCATTCTCCATTAGTTTCAAATATTGGTTTTACCGGCATTAGCCGGTAATTGGCATACGGTTCCATTATATTGTTACCTATACTTCTATACATATATAATGTGGAATAAAATTGAGATGGTACAGCGAAAGATCATGAAGTATACGTATTATAGAACATCGGATCCGATGTGTTTTACAGCCCATGATTACACGTGATATTGTTAAAACTTTCAATATTTAATTGATCTCTAATGTACATGAATACCACGATATCGTTTTTGTTTATAAAGTTTTATGGGGTTACATTGATTGTGAGGAAATAGTTGATCCGTTTTTGACAACTTTAGGTCATTATCCTTTGAGAGTACCACGAGCGTTGATTGAATCAAATCATACGACAAATTACAGAGAATCTACGTAGAATTAGGAATGGGTTGCCAAATAATTTACAAACACTTGATAGTATAAGTGAATTCAAAAACTTCATAAGGGAGTACCTATTAAACAGGACTTTTAAGTGATTGTATTAGTAAATTAGAGATGAATTGTCAAATTATAATTTATGGATCTACCTAGGTAGAAAAATTTTGTTAAAGCGTAATACCTTGCATTTCATTTAAAAGTTTACGCTGAAGTGCTGCAAATTTCTGGCTATTAAATTTTTGTTACTATTTTTGGGCTTACAGCCCGTTCGATTTAAATAAATAAATATCTCAGCAGTGATTTCCATAAGAGTTATATCCATAAATTAAAAATTGAAAAGGGTATTTGATAAAAAATATGTCCAAAAAAGTGAAATCAGGTGAACGTCATTTTTTGACTCTTAAAATTAATAAAATCATTACAATTCTTTAATAGCATGGTAGTACAACTCTCCAAAAAGAAAATAATATATTTTTACACAGCTTTTTATAAATTATTGGAAAAATTATCATTACTTTTTGTTCCACGTTTTTTTTTTAATTTTAAGTTCGCTGTAGTATCAGAAACCTTGTTAAAAAGTAATGATATTTCCAGTAATTTATAAAAACTGTGCAAAAATAAAATAGTCAACCTGTTTAGTTTTCATGTTTTTTAGCACTATTATTGGTTAATTTCATTGCTATGTAATTTTTGTTAAACGGTTGTTTTTTGACGTTAGTATAAAATTACACATTCTACACATAAAAAATTTTCACTAGGGGAGGTAGCCGATTATTACCCCACTTCTTGAAATGTGTGTGGGAAGCAAAGAAGTGCTGATCACACACTTTTCAAGGAGTGAGGAAATCGGCTTATTCTCACACACTTTCATGGAATGAGAAGCCGAACTTCCCCCATAGAGTTTCAAAAGGTATTTTTTTGTAACTTGAAAAAGTATATCCAAATTCTCATGGAGCTCCTATATCCTCTTAACAAACTGAACTTTTTTTTTAAAAGGATTTCTTTTTAGTTATATTAAGAAATCAAATTGAAACTTGTACTTACATAGGCTTTTTCTTCATTATCAACAGAGCAACATCTGCCATAACAGCCGGGAAAAAATGAAAGAAAATGTGAAAAATATAAAAAATCCATAGATGGTCCAGTATTATTATAAAGGGTTTCCACAGCATTTTGGTAGATCCCACTTCTGCACAATCACTTAGAAATTGGACACGCCCTGGAATGTTAGGAAAAGGATTCTCTGTACTACTTCCGTAGTTATACACTACTGGCCCCTTCTCAATTTTACTGTAAGGCAACAAATTAACATTAATAATTGTTGTTTCATGAAATCTTCTAAAAGAAAAATAAATTTTGTTCATATGTAATTGCAGATTTGTAAAATTATTATAAAATAATTTTTTTTTAATATTATAGATTAGACAATCGTATTAGATGTTACAAGAAAAGTATAATATAATTTCCTAGTTTGGGTGTTATCAGGGGTGTGGAAATAGTAGATTACGCAACTAGTGGGCGAAGGAGATAACCTGAGCGCACATGTTGCGTACAATATTTTTCCATACAACGTGCATAAAAGGCAATGTAGCGCACGCATGCGTGAGTAAAAATAGCATTTTGCTCACGGAGTGTGGAAATAGTACATTTCGACACGGGGGCGGAAGAGGATTATTTCACTCACGAGACGTTTTTCGGCCGAGCGAAGCGAGGTCGAAAATTCGAGTGAGGGAAAAATCCTCTTACGCCCTAGTCTCGAACCGTATTTTTCATCACGAGAGCCGTAAAGTCGCATCAAACATGCGATTTTGTGGTTAGAGTGACGAAATAGTACATTATGACATTGGTCTGGAAGGTGATTATTTACCGCATTCGACTTTTCGAAAACGTCTCATTCGGTAAATAATCACCTTCCAGACCAATGTCATAATGTATAAAATCGCACTTTCGCTGCTTTTTTTTCTGGTCTCGTGCGATAAAATGCTGTATGATACTCGTGCGTAAGGTGATTATTTACCGCATTCGACTTTTCGAAAACGTCTCATTCGGTAAATAATCACCTTACGCACGAGTATCATACAGCATTTTATCGCACGAGACCAGAAAAAAAAGCAGCGAAAGTGCGATTTTTCAGTTAGAATGCGATAAAACATATTACGATGTGTTAACCATATTAAGTCTATGGATGCGTATTCAAATTTATACTGACCATCGTTCGGGAAGATCATATGTTAGAGCGATAAGAGCATTTATACTCATATCCACAGGAATCAAATCCATTGGCACAGTTGGTTTATGCAAATAAATGCAGTGGACCACACCTAACATCATTCCCAAAATACAGTAAGCTGGTCCATTGCTGTTTCCGATCCATCCAGCTATTGGTTCCTCGCTCGCTGCAGTTACTAGAAAACAAAGTCTTATCTTTTATAAAAGATGTTCAAATATAGAAATACGTTAAGAGTCAAGAATTGATATAAAAGGAGCGTGACAAATTTCTAATATATTTGTGTGTGTGTGTGTGTGTGTGTGCGTGTGTATCTAGCGTCGGAATCGTGATTGCATCGAGCCGATTGCTATTTAAATACCGCGCCAGAGCAGAACAGGGAGGCCAAACGACCAGAAGCTCGCATGCTTAACAAATAGACAAATCTTTTATAATTTTCACATAAAAACCTTAGCCGAGACCTCACCCTAAATGCTTAAGACCATTTTTTAATATCATTCAAACAAAAATAGACTATTTTTCAGAATTTTTTTTCTCGTGACTTGTATGTGTGTGTGTATTTATCCTTCTGTATCTTGAGAACGGATGAAACAATTTTATTTTTTGTGGCATAGGGGCTGAATAATAATTTTTAAGATTTATCCATTTTCTTTTGTTTTGTGGCCAATATAGCTTTTTCATGTTCAGTTTACTAGTTATTTTCGGGTTGCAAGTTTAATACTTAGTCAACAAAATTTAAATGTGCGTATGGAAGAGGCTATATCTCCGAATGAAAACATCGTAGGAAACTGGAATTTGTATTAAAATTTCTATTTTTTTATTTAGAGACTTTTTTGCTCCTATACCTCTTTAGCTACGCTTAATGGTTTTCAAGCTATATAGCCAATAAATTCTTTTTAAAGCACCTTTCCTTATACACCGCGCGCGGCGGCCAAGCATCGCGACTCGTATTCGCACTTCGCTTGTGTCAGTGGGTAAAGTGTAAATTTGATGATTAAGAGAACAAAAAATCTATGCTCTATGACATAATTAGCAGAAAAATCGTCAATTTCACCAAAAACTAACTGTTTGAACATTATGTACAAATTTTGAAGGGAAATTTTTTCGCCAAGTTGTATTGCAAAAATGAAAATTTTGATTAATTTTTTAAGGAAATACTTTTATTTTAGTATATTATAAGTAAAATAATTATTTTTGTTATGTATATAGAACCTAATACTTATTTAATAAGTTATTTGGCCTGCAAGCAAGAGCAAAGCGCGAAAACGAGACGCAGCATGTGGCCACTACGCGAGGTGTATAAGGAAAGATGCATGAAAAAGCATTTATCGGCCATCTATCGAAAAGTATTAAGCATAGTTAAAGAGGTATAGGAATTAAATAGTTTTTAAATAAAAAAATAGAAATATTAAAACAAATCTCAGCTTTCTAAAATGTTTTAATTGGACGATTCGGGAACCGCGTCCCGAATCGTCGATCAAGGTAGCGGCGAGGGTAGCTGACGTGACGTACGTCAGCGTGTACCTGTGTCCGAACTGCGGCGCTGCGCAGATCGAACGGAAGATGACGGCTCTCGAGGACGAGTTAAGGGGCATCACCAGCTATGCAATCCTCGCGGGTGACGTCAACTCCAGAGCCATCGAGTGAGGCATGAACACGATAAACAAACGCGGACGACTGCTGGTGGAGATGGCCGCAAGGCTAGATCTAGATCTAACGGTGGCAAACGAGGGACGGTTTACGACATACAGAAGACCTGGCTTCGAAGCATCCATTCCCGACGAGACGTTCACCACAAATGGACTTACATCGAGAGGTTGGAGGTGGCAGGTGTTCGAGGTCTACACGACCAGCGTGTTACAGCTGTGTCCGGACAAAACACAGACAAGAAAGAGGACCATCCCTCCCCCAGTGGGATGGAACCTTAAAAAACTAGACATGGACAGACTAACTGCACAGCTTGACCGAGAATCAGAACCGTCGACGGTGATCCCCTGCGGCATCGCGGGCAGGGAGAGGGTGGAGAAGTTGGCAGAAGAGACCGCCGGGCTCTTGAAATGGCTCTGTGACGCCTCTATGCCACGAAAACGGACTAGGCGAGACAAGAAACTGTTGTACTCGTGGACTGAAGAAATCGCGCGCTTCATGCGCGAATGCTTGGGGCTTCGACGGAAGGCCCAACGGGCTCGCGATACAACGACTGCGACCAGCCTCTCGGAGACATACCGAGTCGCACGACAAAAACTGAGTCGTGCTATTAACGACAGCAAACAGAAAAGCTGGATCAAACTGATCTATGAGGTTGACTCGGACCCTTGGGGAATGTGTTACGAGATTGTGACTCGCAACTTGGGACCGAACGTGCCACTCGCAATCAGAGACGAGACAACGATGGACAGAATAGTCGATGGACTCTTGCCGTCGCACCCTGAACAAGTATGGACGGTAGTTGAGGACAGCCTGGCTGATGCACAATTTGCGGGTGGGAAGGCGCCGGGTCCGGACTCATTGAAAAGAAAAAGGGTGGGGATCCGAACTCACCGTCATCCTACAGACCGTTGAGCCTGCTCAACACACCGGGCAAGCTCTTCGAATTTCTGCTTAGAACCCGTATTGATACAATAAGCTATACATAGTGCTGACGACCTAAACGACAAACAGTACGGCTTCAAAAAAGGACGCACGACGGTGGGAGCGATCAGAAAGGTGATCGCCTCCTTCGACAGAGCACAGATGAGACCCCACAAGGAGAGGCCAATAGTGCTCATGACAGCACTGGACCTAGGAAACACCTTCAACTCGGCGAGATGGATCGTGGGGGCATTCTCCGACGTCTTCCCGTTGCCGCCCTATTTTCTCCGAGTTTGAAAGGACTACCTACGAGACCGCTATGTTACATTTACTATTATTTCCCAAATTATCAAGAGATTTGGATAAGCCCTGAAAATGCAGTATGGTCACCTATTTCGATTGTTATGTCTATTCTGAAACAGATATTTTTCCCTGTTAAAAAAGCCCAGGTGGAATTCCACCTGGAGCTCCGTCTAGAATTCCACCTGGGATTGCACCTTGGGGTTTGGGACAAATTCCAGAAGGAATTGCAAGTGAAATTCCAAGTTTTAGATTTTTGCAACTAATTACGAAAATTCAAAGTTCACGCAGGTTTGGTGCCCTTTCTAGGGGTTACCATGCGAATGAAAACATCTAAACTGAGGAATTAAGCCTCGATATTCAAATTTTTAGCTTTTTTTTTAATTTAAATATTATATGTTCATTCCCCAGTTTGGGTGTTAAAATCTGCACGATAATATCGAATAAGAGCACCAATTCTACCTGACTTTCAATTTTCCATAATTAGCTTGAAGCTTTCGACCTAGAACTCCTCGATTTCTAGGTGAATTTTCAGGTAGAATTTCAGGTGATTTTCCAAATAGATTTACGTTTTTCGTTCCAGGTTTTACGTTTTTTAGTTGATTGCGAAAAATTAAAGTCCAGCTAGTTTTGCTGTCCATATTTGGAGTTACTATGCAAATTTTAATTAAATTAAAAAAAGACTTACAAATTTAATATCACGGCTTAATTCCCTAGTTTGGGTGATATCAACTGCATGATAACAATAAGAAGGGGCACCACACCTGCGTGAATTTTGAATTATCGTAATTAGATGCAAAATCTTTTACCTAAAACCGGAACTGGAATTTCAGCTGGACTTTACAACAAGGTGAACACAATTAAAAGCGCTTAAATTAATAACCTTTATACTGCCGGGATTTGAAGGGGGTTAATCCCCTTAGAAAATGCCCTAACCATATCACTATATCTTAGATATAACCTATACAATGTTCCGATCACAGGTAGAGTCTATATTATAAGCTTTCCGGCAGCATACGGTTAAGAAAGAATGAGAAATATTTGGTTTCGTTCAAAAGTTTATTTTCATAGATTTCTGGGGTCGCGAAGAACGATCGTAATGTTATTTTCAGAGATTTCTTATATTGCAGAGATCTAAATTTGTAAAATGGATGGAGAATCAGAAGGTTACAAGTGGAGACAGAATGAATAAATGAAGGTTTAGAATTTTTCCCTCGCTTTACAATGATAAATTTGGATGTGACCGTGACCTTGACCCTGAAGGTCATTTCAAGGTCAACTTCATTTCTTATAGTAAAACCTTATGTTTTTAACCCCAAAGTTCGAAATAACAGAAGAATTTACATTCAGTACATCAAGAAGTGTCCTTGATTGATTCACGTTGAGGTTGAGGCTCTACGATGAGGTCGAATCGCATTTTTATGTAGTTTCAATGATAATTATTTTTTGAGAACATAAATGAAAAAATAACTTTCTATACCATTTCATAGTTTTTCTTATGGATTCTGCCATGGATAACTACCTATCTATATTTTCAACCCCTCCCATGTTCTTATTATAATCACAGATATAAATTGGTTTCACAATATCATCTCCAGTTTTCTAATTTCTTTTTTACTAGTAGTACCAAATTTAACTTTATGAACGGTCGTTATCATATAAACTTCTTTTTTATCTTGCCATTTTAGAACTAGCCAAACATCATTGTGTGCAACCTGAATCTCACTTTTTTCCAATTTTTGTTCTAATTTTGGCATATGCTTCCTATTTTCCGGACAGTTCCATATATTCCTGTGTCGCGATCATGCAAGAATTCGGCCAATTCTGGAGATAAATATCAATTATCCAAATAAATGGTATGACCTTTGTTGAGAAAATTTTTTAGGAAATGAGCTACAATGTCGCCAGAAAACCCCATACCAAACTTCTCATAATCTGTATCTGAACCTGTATAGACAATAAAATCAATCAAGAAGCCAGTTTCACAATCAACTAGTTCGAAAAGTTTGATACCAAAACGATTTCGTTTCAATGGTAGATACTGTTTGAACTTCAGCCTCCCTTTCCACAAAAATAAACTCTCATCTATGCAAAGCTTCTTTCCTGGTCATATAGAACCTGAAATTTTTTTTCAGATCGTCAATCACAGGTTTCACTTTTTTGAGGGGATGATTTACAATTTCTTCATTGTTTGCAAAATGTAAATATCGTAAGATTTGCAGATACCGATTTCGCGTCATCATCTCTCTGAAAATGGGTGTTGAGAGTAAAGGATCTTTACTCCAATAGTCCTGAACGTTATTCTTTCGGACATGTCCAATGTTGATTATTATTCCATGAAAAATACTTAATTCATCTACTGCAATAGGTTTCCACGGCTTCATATGCATTCGCAGTGATTCAGGATTTTGCTCCTGATAAAGATTTGTTTGGATTGTTATCATTTCTAAGAGATTAGAATTGAAAAAAAATTCGAAATAGCACATTGGAGAATTACTTAGAATATTGCCAGTACTGTCAAAGCCGAATGAACTTGTGAAATCTTTATGGATCGGTAGAATGCGTTATCATACAAAACATCAGGATTATCATCAATATCAACAAGTAACTCATCTGCAGCTTCAGCTGCATCACTGGGACCGCATTCACTATCGAATTCATCTGATTCTGATTCGCTACTACTCCAGACGTCAGGTTGAACATCCATTATATACAGCTATTCGACAAACTCAGAAATAACTAATAAAATTTTTTTTTTTGAGAATAAAATATAAGAATGACCTGTAGAAGAAAAGCCGAATAATGTATTGAAAATGACCATCCAAAAAGATATTGCCAAACACGGAAGATCTAACAAGAATTGCGCTTATACTTTCACGAAACAAACTCGTTTGCGAGAAATCAGACGCCACTAGTGGCAAAAATCATAGTTACACTAAATCAGGGAACAAACGTTTCAGCAATAACAAGCACTAGGCTTCCAAGTACTTCGAATCAAAATATCGACATACGTGTTAACGTTAAAGTCCCACTCTATTGACTCCCCTGATCCAAGTAGATAAGCAAAGAGGCTTCTGCCTCACTTCCCCGAGGGTTCTGCCTCAGTTCCCCCCAGGAGGCAGCGTTCCCCCTCTCTCTCCTGCAAGTTCACCAGCCAAGATCTAGTCGACCTGGCCAGGTATTCTGGAAGGTTCTACGCTGAAGTAGTTCCTCGCGGGTGCTTAGCTAAATCCCCGCGGGTGGCCAGCTAGTTCCTCGCGGGTGCTTAGCTAAATCCCCGCGGGTGGCCAGCTAGTTCCTCGCGGGTGTATAGCTAAATTTCCGCGCGTGCTAAGCTAAATCCTCGCGGGAAAATATTTAATCACCGCGGGGATATAAACTTATTCACGGCCCACGCGGAAATCAGCTGATTCACCCGCGTAGGCCGCCGCCGCCGCCGCCGACGACGACGAAATTTGCAAACCTGCAGGGTTTTCTACTTTATTATGAGTATGTGTGTGTGTGCTTACTTCACATATAGAAAACAGTGTACGGTCGCGTCGACTGTTTGCTATAGACACGCTAAAAGTATCGAATTAAGAAAAAAGGCTCGTTTATAAGGCAACCTCTCTCTCTCTCTCTCTCTCTCTCTCTCTC